>JADRCD010203500.1:0-11690 GCA_019843815.1 Montemys delectorum
CAAGGTGTCCACCAGGGCTTTCCTTAGAGCAGGGCTGCATGTGTTGGACAGGGCTGGCTGGGTCTGAGAGGAAAGGTGAACCTCAGGTGAGGAGCTGAATCAAGTCCAGGCCATATGACCAGCCAGGCCCTTCAAGTGCCCTGGTACAACTGGAAACATCCTCCCTAAGGCCTTTCCCCGAGAGGCTGGATGATGTCCCTGAGACCATCCCACAGTCAGATAGCTGTTTTCCCAGGAGAAAAGGTCATCCTTTTCTTTTTGGAGTGGCATCTAGGGTAGAGACAGCTCCAAGGTGACCTCTAAGCAGTTTCTTTCCTTTTAAGAGTAGAAAAGGGAGGCTTGGGCCTCGCTTTAACAGGACACCAGGCAGGCTCATGTCTGCTTACATGAAGTAGACAATAACAATACCCTAGATCTCTCCGGGCTGTGGTGGCCCACACCTTTGTCCCAGCAGTTGGAAGGCAGAGGCAGGTGGATCTCTGAGTTCGAGGCCAGCCTGGTTTATACAGAGCAAGTGCCAGGACAGCCAAAGCCATGCAGGGCAACCCTGTCTCAAAAAAAAAAAAAAAAAAAAAAGGCAAGCCAACAACGACAATAAAAAACTATCCCTCTATAAACTAAACTTGTTCTAGGGAGGAAATAGCAGCAGCATATACCTTGCAAAGACCAAAACCAAAATGTCATAAGATGTAAAGGGACAAAAGAAGCCTTTTTTGTCCCTAATCAGAAGACAAGATGAATACCTGCTTTATAGGCTTCTGGGCCACTGCCAGGCCTTCCAGGTCAGGAATATGGGCAAACACCAGGGGTGCTGCCAGCACTGAGCTGGGTTACAGGAGCTCTCCCTGGGAACAAGCACTGCCTGAGAGTCAGGTGAACTGGGACAAAGCAGAATTCATGTGGGAGCCAAACCACAGTACACGAGGGAGGAGAATGGCCCGACCCCAAAGGTTTCAGGACAGTTCTCAATTATTCATTTATTCATACATTTATTTATTATTTACTTATTTGAGATGGGGCCTCGTGTATCTCTGGCTGGCTTCAAACACACTCTATAACTGAGGATGTCTGGCCTTGAGCTTCTGATCTTCCTGCCTCTACCTCCCAAGTGCTGAGATTACTGAAGTCAACCATGCAGTATACGGAATTAAACCCACGGCCTGGTGCATGGTAGGCAAGCAGTCTACCAACTAAGCTACACGCCCAGCTCTGGTTATCCCAATAAGTTAAGTCCCTCTTAAACTACTTAATTCTCCCACCAAGAAAAGGAAGGAATCCTTGACTAGAAGAGAGACAGTCTCTGGAGGAGGAAGGAGATTTGCCCGAGGTCGCCTCCCCAGCTCCAGAGGCATCAACTCTTGTTTTGTCTCGCCCATGTCAATCTCCACAAGATTCCCCTCTGGATTTTGGCACACAACTAGGATGGGAAGGAAGGAAGCCTGCATGCTACACTCTGTTCTTAGATGAGGAGTACCTTGCATGGCAAGGAGCTGCCACAGCGGACGGTCGGGATGGGGGACTCCACCAAACCCCCTACCCTCTCTAGGACAATGAGAAAACAGTCAAGACCCTGAAATAAAGTCTCTAGCTCTCGGATAGCAGACAGTGCAGAGATCACTACCCACTCACCCATCCCACCCCACCCCACCTCACCCCCAGCCCTCCAGCCTGTTATCAAGGTGCCTCCCCGAATCTTCCCACAACCACCAAAAGGAGGCGCTCAAGAGAAAGAATAGGATAGCCAGGGCCACACAGAGAAACTCTCACACACACACACACACACACACACACACACACACACACACACAGAGAGAGCACAAAAAGTCAGATGAACAGATCCGAAACCTTAAGGAAGGACCAGATGGTGGTCCAGGGCTAAGGAACAGTGGCTAGTGTAGTGCTCCAATCTCAGAGTATAGAGGAGGTAGGAATGCTTCTGCAATGGGTGGCGGCTCCTAACCCCATTCTCCCTCCTATGTGTGCAAGCCACCTTGATGCATGGTTTGCATCTCATTGCTGGCACTCAGCTAGCCACCAGTCCCCTCCACACACACACTTTTGAACCTCGGACTTTGTTCATGAACTACACTGGACTACACTCCAGCCTGCATTTCTCATTTCCTGATAGAGAATCTGAGGCTCAGAGAATGTGAACCCGCGGATGGTAGGTACATTCTACACAGCAACCTCACATCTAACCTAACTCCATACCTCAAAGGTGCAGGGGGAGAATGGAACGTCACTGCTGCAGCCTGACAGCACCTTGAGGTCCTTCATCCGCATTCCCTCTACCCTTTAGCCCCAGAACGGCCAGGTGCCAAGGCCCCTGTTCTCAGAAGCAGAAAAATGCCTTTCCAAGTCAAATACACAGGCTTTTGGGACTGCATGGGGGATCAGACCCAGCCTCCCCATTTTACAGGAGAAAAACTGAGGTCTGAGCTTGAGAAGCTTAACCAGGGTTTCCAGAATCAGAGCAACAACAGAAACATCAGAGCTGGATAGGATCACAAAGATCAGCAGGCTAAGGACACAAGATTGGTCAAGGTCATGGGGTGGGGGGGGGGGGGGAGAACTCAGTTTCCTGACTGATATTCTTGCCAACACCCATCTTAGGTATCCAGCCCGGGGTCCCAGGCACCACACTCAGTTGACAAAGCAGGTCAGGCCCAGCCTGCACCCATTAGGACAAGAGCTATCGGGTCTGCAGGAAAAAAGTTGGGACTTCCCAGAGTGGGGTCTTTCTGGTCACGCTAGTGTACTAACTAACAGCAGACACAGATCGGCAGTGTGTGTGCCAGCTCCCGGGACTGGGACACCGCGGGGCTGAGGGGAGGTGTTAATTTACAGGCACCACTTATGAAGTCTTCCTTGTCCCCTACAGACAAATGACATATGGTCACTTCAGGTTCTTACAACAAATACAGACACAAGGTTTCACGAGTCAATCGATATAGTCAAATAGCAATTCGGATTCTTATTTCACACGAGAGACCTTCAGGAAAACACTCAGCTGTTCAAGGTCGTGCATTTATGTGAGAATCCGTACACACGGTTCCCCTTGCTCAGACCTTGATTTTTTTTTTTTTCCAGGAAGCTGGCTGCCATCAGGGTAGGTGCTGATGGCCCAGCTCCATGGCCTAACTCTGCCACTGTAACCACCTCAGCACCAAAGCCCTGTACCAGGAAGCCAGCTCCTGGATCTATCAAAACAGAGGTACTGGTTAGTTCCTGCAGCATGCCTCAGGGCCAGCCTCACACCAGTTTGGTGTCCTTGGGAAAGAACCTGCAAAACTTGCTGCCCAGAATCTCTAACTCCTCAAAACTCAAATCTCAAGGAAAGGAAAGAGGGGAGCAGAGTCCCAGTGGCTTCCACAGTTAGCTCAAAGTGGACTGAAGAAAACTTAAGGTAGCTTGAAAAGCCCCCTGGACACTATCTCCAGGGACCTTGAGCTATGCAGCCTCTGGAGAACCCCACCAACGACCCAGCAGGACAGGGTGCTCAGGCTGGGCAGGAGCCCCAACCCTTGGAGAAGGAACAGCATTTTCATGTCCTTCTTCCAAAAAGAATATTTGAAATGTCTTTAGACCCAGCTCTTCTCTATCTCTTCGCCTTCAACGAGTGCCCCCCCCCCACCCCGTCTCTAGTCAGCTGGATACAAACCTGAATCAAACCTCAACCTCTTCCACTTTCTTGCCACCCCCCAATGGCCGTAGCCATACCTATGAACTGGAGAACGGTTGGCATTTCCGGACTGGAACCTGACTCAGGGGCTTCTGACTGGCCTTGGCAGGCAAAGCTGAGAGGGACCACTCTGGGGATGAAGGTAAGTAAGTCTTGGGTGACCCCTGTGTTCTACCACACTCCTAAATGTCTTGTACCCAGTTCCTTACTCTAAAATCCTTAGACAGGCCAAGTCCTAAAACACCTTTTCACAAAGAAGGCAATAAATTGCACTGATTCCTGTTGACAGGACAAACAGTGCCACTTGCTAAAAGATGTTCCTGTCTTACACAGAGCTAAGCACCTGACTCCTCTCTAGGTCCGATCCAAGCAGTAGGAGACCTGCCAAGCCTTGGAAGCTTTACTGAAACACTCCCTAGTACCAGCAGCATCCCATCTTCAAATCCTGTGCATGCTCTTCTGAGCCTTCCCTCCTGCTACATAGCGCCAGCTCACAGGCCAGAGCTGGAGTTTAAGGACCAACAAAAAGGAGGGAGAGGATAGGATGCCCACGTTGCAGAAGTGGTTCGCTCAGGTCCTGAGAGGCAGAATAATCTGGTAAGAAGAGAGGAAAGAAGCTCACCTATCTGATGGTGGCAGCAGCAGCACCATCATGAACTTACCTATCTTCATGAGGCAGGCCAGGAGGATCCAGAGGGAGATCTCAAAGGGTGTGCGCACATGAGGGTAGTCAATGTCCAGGACTGGAAAGGCCTTTCGAGATGGCTTACCGCCATGTTCAATGAATAAGTTGGTCAAATTGCGGTCCTCTGGGTGGTGGAGAGGCTCTGATGGAGCCGTGGTGACATCCCCAATTGAGCGTTCCCGGGGTGGTTCAGAACCTCTGATGGTGCTGGCAGTAGGGCTGTGCTGGAGGCCATGGCTCCTGAGAACAGGTAGCAGCCCCACCAAGGCAACCACCGCCAGCAAGGAGGGGAAGATCCGAGGTGGATAAAGTCCCCAGTTGCTAGACCACCGAAGCATCATACTGATCCCCCAGCCTGGGAGGCCTCAGCCCTTAGCGAAGTGCGTGTAAGACCTGGGACATAGGTAGCAAGGAGTCTGCGGTTGGGGTGAGACTGGGGCAGTCTCTAGGAAAAGTTCATGTTTTAGAGAGGTATTTTTCGTTTTTCTAGAGATTCACAATCTCAAAGTCCAAACTGCAAAAAAAGGAGATAAGTACCTTGGAGAGACTAAGGAAGAAACCCAAAAGATCTAGAACTTCAGGCTGAGAGAAGGAAATCGGGGAAACTGCGTCCTGAAGAAAGGGGACGGACCAGGATAGGCTGGACCACAGGCAAGGGAAAGGAGGAAGGAAGGATAGGACCTCTGGCTAAGGAAAATCACCAGGGTGCTGGAACTCGGCTAAAGGGGAGGGGTAAGGAGCCTGTGCTAAAGACCGAAAAGGCGAGAGAGGGCTGGAAGGCCAGCCAGGGAGAAAGGAGTAAAGCCGGAAAAAGGCTGGGGCTTTCCCACCCACAGGAGAGCCAGGGTCCAGCCGCGCCGGGCTGAGATTCCGGGGAAATGGAGGGAGGCGGAAGACAGAGGCAGACGGCCTGGCGGGAAGGAGCCTCGGCGCAGGCTGGAGGCGGCTCGCAGTGAGCCAGCAGCAACACACCCCTCCTTGAGACCCCGGTGCAGAGCTGTGTTCCACCCCGGCCCAGCGGCAGCTCCTTCGGTCAGCTCCAGCTCCACTTCCAGCCCTGACACAGTCCCAAGTACCGCGGTAGCGGACTGATGCCTCGCTGAGCACAGCGCAGCCATTTATAGGCACCAACGAGTACCCGGCGCAGCGGGCTAGAGAGACCTGTCAGCGTCCGCGCGGTGCAGCGGCCCCTGTCGCCCAGGGAAGGAAGTGTCACCTAAGAAGAGGAAGCCGAGACCCAAATTGGGAGAAAAAAAAAAAAGACAGTCTAACACAAATGACATACTGTACTTTTCTTGTGAGCATGTGACTTTGAACAAGTTATTTAGCCTCTCTGTTTCTCAACTTTCTCAACTGTAAGGTGGAGATGGATAGCTATAACAAACGGATAATATGATGGCTAAATGAGGTGATCTATGTGAAAGGTTTAGAATGAAAAGGATGGGCCGGGCAGTGGTAGTGCATGCCTTTAATCCCAGCACTTGGGAGGCAGAGGCAGGCGGATTTCTGAGTTCGAGGCCAGCCTGGTGTACAGAGTGAGTTCCAGGACAGCCAGAGCTGCACAGAGAAACCCTGTCTCAGAAAAAAAAAAAAAAAAAAAGAATGAAAAGGATAAGACCCTGGTTCAGACGTAGAGTGCTTGTCTACCATTGGTTTCTCTGCCCAACGCCACAAAATAAAGTTAAATGAATGAATGAATGAATAAAATGAGCTAGATATCTAAACTCTAGATGTTCCCAAGCATGGGCTTGTGCTGAGGACTGTGTGAGCCGAAATCCCGTTCCTGCATCCCACCCGCAGGTGCTTTGATAACAATGTATTGACTTCCCTTGATTATGGCAGCGTAACCACGACCTCCCTGTATCCGGCTTTAGGTCCAAATTTCCCCTTTTAAAAGGACCCCAGTCAAATTGAATTAGGAATCGGCCCTAACGACTTACCTTAGCTTGATCAACTTCAAAAACTCAATCCCAGCCAATGAGCGGTGGGAAACTGTTATGCCAGCACTTGGGAAACTAAAGAAAGAGGACTTTTTAACTCAAGGTCAGCTTGTATAACAAAGTGAGTTGCAGACCAGGCTGAGGTCAGTAGGGAGACTCTGTATCAAAAAGATTAAAAAACAACAACAAAAACCCTCATCTAAATAAAGCCACATTCTCAGGCACTGAGTGATGGTCAGGACTAAGACTTCAACTTCTTTTGAAAGGGCACGTTTCAACCCATAACAGTAGTGAGGCAACCAAAAAGTAAGAGGCTGGGTATTGTTTTTGTCTGTCTGTTTGTCTGTCTATCTGTCTGATTTAAAGAGAAAAGAAGGGGGGGCTGGCAAGATGGCTCAGCGGGTAAGAGCACCAACTGCTCTTCTGAAGATCGTGAGTTCAAATTCCAGCAACCACATGGTGGCTCACAACCACCCGTTATGAGATCTGACGCCCTCTTCTGGTGTGTCTGAAGTCAGCTACAGTGTACTCATGTATAATAATAAATAAATCTAAAAAAGAAAAGAAAAGAAGAATTTTTATTATCTGCAGGCAGAACACAGCTTCCAAAAGGGACATGTTCCGTTCTGTGAGAAAGGACCTTACAATGTAGCCCAGACTGGCTTCTAATTTTTGTCAGTCCTATTGCCTCTCCCTCTCAAGTGTGATTACTGGTACACACCATCACACACTGAGCTGGAACTAAAATTTGAATGAATAGTAATGATTGGAATTCAGAAAACTCTAGAAATTGTGTCTACATGGTACAATCATGGGAAATCTTTTTATCCTCAGTAGTAGGATCTGAACACAGAACCCTGAGTATGCTAGGTAAGCACACCACCACTGAGTTCAGACTGAGAATTTTTTAAATCATTTGAAATGCCATCCTGTTTTATGGAAAGGGTAATTCAAGCCAAGAAATCCAAGGTGACTTGTTCAAGGGGATGTTAGAGGGATTCGTTTTCGTTTGACAAATCTTTTCTGAACCTCTTGACAAGGATTTGTTCTGGGCTAGCAACACAGGCATGGGACATAGTGTGGGACTGTGGCTGGTGACTAGGGTCAGCTCAAGAGCTCAAAGTGAGCTTCCGAGCTCTGGGAGTGCTCCTTCCCTGAGTGGTCCGTACCCAGTTACCCAGAGGCAGTGATGGTGTGGGAGTTCACCATGCCTTCAGAGTTTATGTGCTTTCCATCTGGAAAAAGATGTTTTCAAATAACAAAAGTGTGATATGACAACTAAATGTAAAACAGCACTGAGTTTTCTGAACCTCATGTTTTCGAGGCATAGGTTCAGACACTGGGAGGTGAACCCTCCCCCCACAAAAAGAAAAAAGAAAAAAAGAAAGAAAGAAAAAATGAAAATTCAGAAACAGACCTGGAAAGATGGTTAAGGACCAGCATTCAAATAAATCCCCAGCTCTCACGTTTAAAAGAAAAGAAAAAGAAAGCCAAGTATAGCCACACACCTTTAACCCTAGTACCTTGGAGAATGGAGACAAAAAAGATTGCTAGGGCTTGCTGCCCACCAGCCTGGCTCCGGGTTCAGTGAGAGACTCCATCTTGAGGGACTAAGGTAAAGTGACATCACAGGAAATATGATTCCTAGTTTGGCATCTGCTTGTACAGGGCCAACGCACTTGCACACACCACACGTATGCATATACCATACCCATACACACATGAGGGGAGTGTTACAGGATTCAGAGACTATCGTGGAGCAGCTGTCCCAGCATGAGCAACACCCCGGGTCCAATCCCCACTGAGAATAGATGAAAGGCAGACATTAGGTGGAGGCTCCAATGGAGGTGAGCAAAAAGAGGAACAACCTCTAGGTCAAGGATCAGAACAAGCCAGGCTTGCCACCTGGTGTTGGCTCAGGTCTAGGATCTCTACTTCTCAGGAGACTGAGTCAAGAGGATGGTAAGTTGAAACCCTGTCAGGTCTACAGAGTGGGCTCAAGGCTAGCCTGGGCCTACAGAATGAGCTCAGGGCTAGCCTGGACTTACAGAGTAAGCTCAAGGCTAGTCTGAGCAACTTTGGAGGGCTTGCTACAAAATAAAATGATATAAAAGATAATGCGGGACTGGAGAGATGACTTAGCGGGTAAGAGCACTAACTGCTTTTCCAGAGGTTCTGAGTTCAATTCCCAGCAACCTTATGGTGGCTCACAACCATTTGTAATGGGATCTGATGCCTTCTTCTGGTGTGTCTGAAGACGACAATATAAGCTTATATACATTATGTATACAAATATACATAAAATAAATAAATATAATAATAATAATAATAATAATAATAATAATAATAATAATAATAATAATATGGTGGGGACATCGCTCAGCAGTGGAGTGCTCGCCTAGCATATAAAATGCTCTGTGTTCCATTCTTAGTACTAAAAACCCAGAGGATCAGCCGGGTGGTGGTGGTGGCGCATGCCTTTAATCCCAGCACTTGGGAGGCAGAGGCAGGTGGATTTCTGAGTTTGAGGCCAGCCTGGTCTACAGAGTGAGTTCCAGGACAGCCAGGGCTAGACAGAGAAATTCTGTCTCGAAAAACAAAAAACAAAAAAACAAAAAAACAAAAACAAACCAGAGGATCAGAATCAATAATGCCTTGTGCAGTCATTGAAAATTGAAAACCAATTGCTGGTGTGCATCAAAGATCAATGTTGTGCTGTGTAGCAAAGAATCAGAATGCAGTGGTGATTTATTCCCATTCCCACTTGACACATATAGCACCAAGGTTTGGATTCTTGAAGCTGTTTGCCTAAAATCACATAGCTATGAGGAAGCAGTGCTAAAATTTAAAGCCAGGCTTTAATCTACACCGCAGATTAATAAGAAAAGAGGAAGGGTGGAGCTAGGGAAGGCACTTTACTCCCATGCCTTGAGGCCAGAACCTAAAACTTTCCAGTCCTTTCCAGTCCAGGCAACCACAGTCACTGGTACTCTCTGATCCCCTCTCTCTCTTCAGCTCTCAGTAAGTCTTTGGTGCCAGCTCAAGAGAGAGCAGATGGGAGGAGGACCAGGAAATACCACCCCTGGTGGAGGTCCTAACCGACACGGAGAAGGTTATAAAAACTTTACAGTATTAGGAAATAATCCTGAGACAGCCTGTAGCTAGGGCACAGTCCCAGGAGGCTTTAGGGCTGCGTAACATAGATGGCCACTGTCTAGACCCTGACCCAACCACAGGCTGGTTGTGAAGCCTGGAGTAGTCAGGCTCTGTTCTAGGTTTCTTCCACCATAAAGCAACAATGCCAACCTGGCACTGTAACCAGAACATTGGGGAGTGTACATGAAGCCAGAGCAGCGGTGCCACCTGAATTTGGCAGGTATCTTGAAGCCTTAAACTTAGACTTTTATGTCTGTTTGGGTTTGTTTTGATACAGTGTCACTTGTAACTCCATCTTCCTGCCTTCCTCTTTTTTTTTTCTTAAGATTTATTTATGTATGTGAATACACAGTAGCTGTCTTCAGACACACCAGAAGAGGGCATCAGATCCCATTACAGATGGTTGTGAGCCACCATGTGGTTGGTGGGATTTGAACTCAGGACCTCTGGAAGAGCAGTCAGTGCTCTTAACCACTGTGCCATCTCTCCAGCCCTCCTGCCTTCCTCTGAAATGCTGGCTTTCAAACTAAATAATTGAAGATGACCTTGAAGTTGTAATTGCACACACACACACACACACACACATCACCCAAAGTGCTGGGCTCACATGTATGCACTACCGTGTTTGACTTTGACTTTGAATTTTTTTTTTTTTTGAGCCAGGACTTCCCTAAGGTAACCCAGGTTAATATCAAACTCATGATCCTCCTGCCTCAGCCTTCTGAGTGTTCGTATTGCAGGTGAAGCCTTCATGCAAGGACCCTATGAGTTGGCACACACAGTCACAGAGATAATGGATGGGCCAGAGAGAAGAGTCCTGCATGGACTGGTTCCATCACTGCAGCCTCAGGCTTTGAATCTAATACTTCTAAATAAGGATCATCTTGTTAAAGATCATTCATTAGGCTGGGTGGTGGTGGAGGCTCACACCTTAATCCCAGCACTCAGGAGACAGAGACAGGTGGATCTCTGAGTTCTGAGTTCGAAGCCTGGTCTACATATTGAGTTCCAGGACAGCTAAGGATATACAGAGAAATCCTGTCTCAAAGAAAGAGAGACAGAGACAGAGACAGAGACAGAGACAGAGACAGAGACAGAAACAGAGACAGACAGAGACAAAGACAGAGAGAGACAGGCAGACAGACAGACAGACAGACAGACAGACAGAGGAAAAGAAGAGAAAAGAAAAAAAACATTATCCATTAAAACATACTGTCCAACAAGACTGCTTACCTAGCTTGCACAAGACTCTTGGTTCAGTCCTAGCAGCACAATAATATAAACTGCTGTATTTGTTTAGAAACAATCCTCACTTGTTATCATAGCGTTGTTCTTGACTCAGAAGAAATGTCTGTAGACTTCTCCTGTGGGCACTATGTGCTATTTCTTCCCGCACAAGACACATCTGCTACTTAAAGCACTCACTGAATCCTTTCCCTAAAAGTGCCTTGAGTTTTATGGAATTGCTAGCTGTGGTATTGCCTTAAATAACAATGCATGGTGCTGGCAAAGGATCCACTCAACCACTGTGCATCATGGGTAAGTCCTGTTTGCTTCTGTCTCCCTGTATGCTAGTGTGTGTGTGTGTGTGTGTGTGTGTGTGTGTATCAAATGGATAACGTCATACTATCAGCCTCATAGGATGCTTGCAAAAACTAAAAGGAGGCTAAGGCAGGAGGATTTTCATGGGTCTAGTTTGAAGCCGGTCTAGTTAACGTACAGTAAGACACTATATTACAAAACAGATTGGGGCAGGTGAGATGGCTCAGCGAGAAAGAACACTGATTGCTCTTCCGAAGGTCCTGAGTTTAAATCCCAGCAACCACATAGTGGCTCACAACCACCATGTGAGATCTCATGCCCTTTTCTGGTGTGTCTGAAGACAGCAACAGAGCAAGCAGGGTTGGCCAGAGCGAGCAGAAGTCCTGAATTCAATTCCCAACAACCATATGAAAGCTCACAACCATCTGTACAACTACAATGTATTCATATACATAAAATAAATAAATAAATCTTTAAAAAAAAACCAGATTGCTAGGCAGTGGTGGCACATGTCTTTAAGCCCAGCACTTGGGAGGCAGAGGCAGGTGGATTTCTGAATTCAAGACCAGCCTGGTCTACAGACTGAGTTCCAGGACAGCCAGGGCTATACAGAGAAACCCTGTCTCGAAAAACAAAACAAACAAAACAAAAATTCCAGGTTGGAAATTTGGCTTATTCAGTATTA
>JADRCD010203501.1:5177-15915 GCA_019843815.1 Montemys delectorum
TGTGTGTGTGTGTGTGTGTGTGTGTGTGTGTGTGTGTGTGTGTGTGTACACCCAGCTTTTTGCATGCAGGTTCTGGGGATTAAATTCAGGTCTCACTCTTGCAAGGCAAGTACTTGGCTTGCTGAGCCACCACTCCATCTGCTCCCGGCACATCATCTTCAAGAATCAGAACTCTCAGAGGAAAACCTCAAGCTGGACAAGCCCGAGCTCTGTGCTGACACCCAGATGTCAGAGGAATCACCCCTGCTTTCTTCCCCCACCCCAGAGCCTTCCGCCCGCACAGCAGACAGCAGCACACAGTGATGGCTTTCCTGGCAGGGGTCCCTGACCCTTGGCCATCACAAAGTGACACATGTCCGCCCAACAATGTTCTTCCTATGGACATTTCCCATGGGACTGTTTCATTATTTACCCCTCTTTGTATTCCCACTTGTACCCCATCCCCCATCCCCACCCTTGCCTCCATTTAACCCATCCTGTTCTACAATTCCCCTTTAACCCTTTATAGCTCTGTCTTCTGTCTGCCCTCCTTTAAGACTAATCCTCCAAACCTCCTTACTAATTTCCTGACCTCTCTGGCCATTCCGAATGAAACACGCACATCTGAAGAGTCAAAGCTAACATCCTCGTAGGAGATGAAGGGAGTGACCCTTGTCTTTCAGGAGAGCCACCCTCCCTTACCTGGGAGAGATGAAATCCTAGACCTCGCCTTTCGCTTGTCATAGAATTTTAAGCAAACCTTGAGTCTAAAGGGTGCAGGCTTTTCCTTCTCCTCCCTTTGCCCATTCCTCCCCCAGTTCCCAGACTTGATGAGTTACTGAACCTGAACAGCCATGGAGGGCTGCCTGTTGTTTCCTGGGATCGAATGAACAATGGGAGCCTCCTCATGCCAGGCCCCTGTATGATTGCCTGCTCTGGGTATCACAGAGAAGCTGTTCAAACAGGACAATGAATTGTCGTTATAACAGGACAATGAGCTGTTGTTGTAACAAGATGCAGGATGGCTGCTTGCAGAATTCACCTTACCTACAAGAGTTGAAACTGCTTCATTAAATTTGTGTAGAACACCCTGTCTTTTTTTTTTAAGTCAGCCAGCATCTGTTTCACACAGATAATATACCACAACATTGAAAAAAAAAAAAAAAAGGTTGCTTGTTCAAGGGAATAGAAATTATTTAGTGTGATTTATAGATTATAGATTAGGCACTCTCTCTCCATTTCATTAATGGAGATTTCAATGCATAAATTACTAAATGGCTACAGCCATTAAGCTATTCTTGAAAATTAAAAAAAAAAAAATGGAAACCAAAACAAACACTGCTGGACTAGAGAGAGAGCTCAGTGATTAAGAACACTGACTGTTCTTGGGAGAAACCGGGTTCAGTTCCATGTGTATGACCATGTGTGTAATTCCAGTTCCGGGGGATCTGGCCTCCCAAGTACCATACATATACACAGTGCACAGAAGAATCTCCATCAACAGCCAGCTCTCACTGAAGAAACACTAAACATAGATGCAGGTGTATGAACATTTAATGCTTATCAGCGTGAGAGATGTTTTCAAGGTGGTTTTTTAAATTTTAATCTACAGGAAAGTCATACATGTAGACAATGAAATAGGCCATATGCACTCTCACGCATGCTGCCCTACACACACACACACACACACACACACACACGCACACAATTTTCCCCCAACTTCATTTGGATCCCCTCCACAGCACAACCACCTCCTACCTTCATGTCTTT
Source organism: Montemys delectorum (assembly GCA_019843815.1). Lineage (NCBI taxonomy): Eukaryota > Metazoa > Chordata > Mammalia > Rodentia > Muridae > Montemys > Montemys delectorum. The sequence continues at coordinate 6,927 of JADRCD010203501.1, forward strand.
TTTAATAACCCACTGAGTTCAATTAGAACTTTCCACAGGAGCATAGGTATGGGGGCCACCCACCAGCCATTAATTGCTAATAGCTCCTCAAATAGGGGCGGAGCCTCAAGAGATCCTCCCCAATGCAGGTTGCATGTCTGAGTAGTTTGGTCTAGTGCAGGTCTTATGCTGGTAGCCATAGCAATTGTGAGTTCATCAGTGCAATGGCCATGCTGGGTCTGGAGAAAGCTCTCCTCCCTGTCCTCTGACTCTTGGCGTTCTTCCCACCTCCTTTTCCACAACGTTCCCTGAGCCTTGATGGAGGAGTATTGATATAGGTACCCCATTTAGGGCTTAGCTCTCACTCTCTTACTCTCCACACTTGGACCAGTGGCGAGCCTTTGCTCTAACCACTGCGCATTGTACAAGAGAGCTTCTTTGGCCAGGGTTGAGAGCAGCTGGGAGTCCACGAGTACAACTGTAAGTAGAATGCCAGTTGACAGCATCTCTATTAAGCGAAATAACACTAGTTGGCTCCACCCAGAGCCTGAGAACTGGGTTTTTGACTATGTTTACATAAAGTCTTCAAGTTCCATGGGTTTCAGTTTCTCCACTTTAGGAAACAGCCAGAACTAGGTGTAGTGGTTTGAGTCATTTGAATAGGAGTCCCTCCCTCCCTCCCTACCACTAAGCTTATGGGTTTGAATGCTTGATCACCAGGGAGGGGCAGTTTTAGGGGGTATGGCCTCATTGGAGGAAGTGTGTCACTGGGGATGGGCTTTGAGGTTTTAAGTGCTCAAACCAGGCCAGTCTCCCTTTCTCCCTCTCTCCCTCTCTCCCTCTCCCTCTTCCTTTCCCTCTCTTTTCCTGCTGCCTACAGATCTGGATGTAGAACTTTTGGCTTCTCCTCCAGCACCATGTGTGTCTGCAGGCTGCCATGCTTCCTGCCATGATGATAATGGACTAAACCTCTAAACCTGTAAGCCAGCCCCCCAGTGAAGTGTTTTCCTTTGTCTGCATTGTCATGGCCATGATGTCTCTTCACAGAAATAAAACCCTAAGACACTAGGGAGATAGCCCAGCCTGTAGCTTACCCTGTAAGCATCAGGGACTGATTCCAATCCCCAGAATAACACCTTTTTAAAAAGCCAGGCTTGGTAGTGCCAAGTTATAATCCCAGCATAGGGGAAGTAGAGATGGGGGGGGATGGCTAAGGTTTGCTAGTCAGCTAGCCTAGTCTACTCAGTGACTTTGTGCTTGAGGAGTGACACCCACATACACACAGGAACACACAACTATGCATTCCACCCCACCCCAGCACAAAGGGAAATAATCACAGGATGAATGGCAGTCATAATCTGGGATGATCCTTTATTTTGCAATTGATGTGAATTTATCACTCGTTTCATGGCTTGAAAGACCGAGGTGGCAAGGCTCATCAGAATACAACCACCATCTGTCCAACTTTAGTTGGGTTCAGAAGTTCAAAGCCCCAAGCTGGTAATGAGAAAAATACCAACACGATAGGGGTCTGTAGTGGCTATTCCTGGTTGTCAACTTGACTACATCTGAAATGAATTACAATCCAGAATTAGAAGGCTCACCTGTGGCCCTAATCCAGAGGCTGAGAGATACAAGTTTCTGACCTGAATCTTGGCATAGAGACCTTGAGGAATAGTGGCTACGAATCCCATAGGATTAACATAGAAAGCTCTATGAGTTCAAGGTCATCTGGGGTTAAAGGTGTGGTGGCACACACCTTTAACCTGGGCCACACTTTTTGCTGGAGACCTATATAAGGACATTGGAAGAAGGAAGGCTCTCTCTGCTTCGCCTGCTTGCCTTGTGGGACTGAGCAATTGCTGGATCCTTGGACTTCCATTCACAGCTGCTGCCGCGACTGTTGTTGGGAGTTGATTGTTGGGAGTTGGACTACAAACTGTAAGTCATCGATAAATCCCTTTACTACATAGAGACTAAGTTCTGTGACTCTAGAGAACCCTAACTAAGACAGTGTCCGTCTGAGAAAACTGGTGCAAAAGAGAATGGCTGGGTTCCTAGTCTGCTCTCTTTCCCTACATCCGCACAGACACTAAAGGCAGAGATGAATATGCATGGATGGGAGGGGGATGCTCCGACCACGCCTCTTGCAACCCTTCCCCTCTGAAACTGGCAGGCCCCCTTTGAGAGTGCTGTCTGTGAATCTCTAGCCCCAGGGACTCCCGGGTGTCTGGATTTCTCACTTGGAAAATTGAGTTTGCAGGTTCTGACGCAAGATAGGAACGCCAGTGGCTCGCTACTGGAGCCCAGACACTCATTCTCCCGTGCCCTCTCCTCTCCTCTAGAAGACCTGGCCTTAGGCTTGGCTCCTGACGCCATGCAGTCCTCCTTCCTCAGGTACCTTTTAGAAGGTACCTGAGGATCCAACTCCTCTACAGTCCCCTATCCCATCCTCCACCATGCTTTCTGTGGCACTGTGGGCTAAGCTCTCCTCAGAGTCCCCACCATGTTGTCATCTGTCTCTTTGTCCATTGCATTAATAATGTTTCTAATCAACTTCTTGCCTCCAACAATCCGTTCCTGTGTCCCTCTTCTACCTCATAGGGGAGACCTTAGGGCTCCATTCTGATGGCTCAATACTCATGCAACTCAATAAGTGCTTTGAGTGTAATCCCTGCCTATCAAGACAAGCTCCATCAGAGGGCACAGTCATTGTAGACTGTTGGCCACCTGTAATTCTTCCACCTTTTCTTGACAACGACATCCCAAGTTGTCTCCGGGAAGGGAGGAGGCTACTGTCCCCAGGATGCAGCATAGTGGGTTGTTCCACTAAAGAGAAAGGCAGGGTTTCTCCATCAGTGCCCTGAGGGCCCAGCCATTAGTTTTTGCCCTCTGCCCCTTCTCTGGGACCATACTCTTTCCTGCCCACTTTTATCCCAGGTTTTCAGCTAACTTTTCTATTTAATAAGAACCCCAACAGCCCCTTAATAACATCCATTTCCATTCATCAAAATCCCTGGCAACCAAGGGACTTTGGATAGCCTCAAAATAGGAGAACCCCTAATCTCCGAGAAATGATATGTCAACCTAGGAGATTTAGCATCAAGCCAAACCACAGAAGGGATCAGCCATGTGCAGAAATGCTTTTCCAAATGTTTCAGGAAATACAGCCAGGGGAGAAGGGACTGTCCAGGATGAGAGCAATTCTCTATGCCTTCATCAGCCAGGGTGAGAAATCACTACCTTTAAGACTCTTAGCATGTTATTTTTAAAAATTGCTTGAAACAAAGGGGAGCCTTTGCCCCGTTGCCCTGGTCAGTGGCTGCTAGTCCTTCACCTTCAGAATCCGGAAAAGTGAAGTGGTTCTTGACAGCCCCCCCGTTCCGTGAACAACCAGAAAAAAATCTATTCAGTCATGACCTTTATTTCAGAAGACAGACCTTTTATTTTGTTTTGTTTTGTTTTGTTTTTTAAATAAGTTAATGAGGAACTGATTTGAGTAAGTCTGTGATGTTCAGTTACAGGAGTCATGTGACTGTTGCTTGGGTGTCAGACCCAAGACCCAGAGTAGAGCTTGACATCTGGCACGCTCCACCCTAGGCCACCTCCAAGAGTCACGGGTTAAAGGTGTCAGTCAGCCCTTTGGTCAGGGTCATGTGGTTTCATAGGATGGGCAAGTGCTGTTCTTCTACTAGAATGTTCCATTATCGCCCCTCCTTCCGGGAGTTACTAGTACCTTCCAGACACTGCGAGGAGGAAGCCCCTGCCTCCTAGCTGAAATCTCTGCACTCACTCCTGTATAGTTCCTGCGCCACGAGACATGCAGACCTCTGTAAAGGCCACTGATGAGACCTTTGCTAAACACAGAGTTGATCGCTGCATTGTGATGACATTCCAGCCCCTGCCACAGCTATAAGGCCCTAGCCACGTGATCTGCCCAAGGTCCTTATCTCTTTGTCCCTGTCAGCTCCCCCTGTCCTTTGAATACCTGCCCTGAGTCCTAGAAGGACTGTGTCCCTTGGTAAGCCCGCAATGGAGGTTTGTGGGTATAACTCAGGATAGACCTAGAATCCCCTATTGAGGGGCTGGAGGTATGGGCCCAGTGGTAAATGATGGACCCGGAGATGCTAATGAGAACAGGGGATAGGGAATGTTCCACTCTGACGTCTAGAATCTGAGATTTCCTGGATGAGGGCAGGTGATAATTTTCGGGTCAATGACTACATTTTGTGCCTTCTTCAATATGCAAATCAGAAAAACCATGATCTCTGGACCCATCTGCACATGGCCATAACTGGCTCCCCCTCCTGGCAGGTTTGTGTCTCTGTTTGCCATGGCTCTGTTGTTGTTCACATCAATATGGTTATGGTTATGGTTTCTATGGTACCAGAAGAGGGCGCCAGATCTCACTATGGATGGTTGTGAGCCACCACGTGGTTGCTGGGATTTGAACTCAGGTCCTTCGGAAGAGCAGTCCGTGCTCTCTTAACCGCTGAGCCATCTCTCTAGCCCGCAGTAGGACTTTCTCCAGTCCTTAAATCAGGCTTTCCCACTGTGGTGAGGAAACTCAATGACCATGTACTCCTTTCTCCCTTAGTTCTCCCAACTAGGGCAGGGCTTTGTACCCTGATAGGTTTCCCCGTAATTAAAGCCAGCCTAGAGCCAGTGAGCATGGCTAACACCTCTGTGGTGACACTGACAAGGAAGTGCCCTCCAGTAAGCTGGCCAGCCATCTGCCCAGGCTATGATCAAGATGGTTCTTGCTCTTCTTGGAAGGCCCTGCCTCGTTCCAGCTCACAGACATCTCACTGGTAAGCCAAGCCTGATATCGGGTGCCCCACAATGAGGGTAGAGGAGGAGATGAATGGTTATGTGGGTGCTGGGTGGGAGACCTCCGTGAAGCTCTTGGAGGCTCTGGCTGTCCAGCATCTGCAGCCAGGACCTGTCACCCCCTCAAACTAATTACTGAAAATCACAGCTGCCATCTAAGAACTGCCAGCCCCCACGGCAGCTCTGATTGCTGGAGGGGCAGGGAGGGTCCTTCTTTGCACACCCAGTTTGTAATTGACGTCCCCTCGTTGGTGCTCCTGAGCAGGAGCAGCCTTTGGCGTGATTAGTATGAGAAGGCAGCTGGCTGATGAGGCTCTAAGGCTTACTGCGCTGGGCAAATTTGTGCAACTGTACGATGCTGCGTTGGAACCCATGGGCAAGGAAGAACTCACCCTGTCCCTGCGGGAATTCTGCTGAGTCCCCGAGTCGGGGAACCTCTTCCTGTCCTGTGGAAAGTAGACAGGAAAGAGAGGCCTCGGGATATGTTCATTCTTTCAAGAAGGTGTTTAGGAAGGGCTTAACAATGGGCCATGCAACAATCAGAAGTCTATAGCTGTGTGGTTTGGAAGAAAAGGCCTTGATGAATGGCACACACACACGCGCTCGCGCACACAAGTGCCAGGTTCCTACCTGGACAGGAGGAAAGTATGAGACACAGACAAGGCTTCCCAAAGTCACCACACCCCTGTACCTTGCTGCTTTGTTTATGATGTTGTCCCTCCACATACCTGACAGTAACGGCACACACACACACATACACACACACACACACACACACACACACACAACAGCAAGAGGGCACAGACACATAGTATTGTACAAGGCTATCCTCTGAGCTGAACTCCCACCATATTTGGAAGTCCAGCTGAACCTTCTCACCAGAGATCATCACATCTGGGCCTACTGACCATTAACCTTCCCTCTTAGAAGGAGAGAGTAAGAAAAGCTATGGAACACTCCAGCGACTACCCAGTCTCCACTCCTATGCACTTGTATGTAATTCTTACCTAATTGTACATGGTCTTAGGGAGGGGCTCAAGGACACAGAGGACTTGAGAGAGGGCTGTGTCTATGCAGCCATGAGAGAGCCTTCATCCATGCTGGGTGCAGCCCCTCCACTGTGGCTATCTAAGGCCACCCACACTGTGTCATGGTTTGAATAAGAATGGCCCCCATAGGTTCAAATTAGGGAATGGCACTAGTTGTCAGAGATTAGGAGCTGTGGCCTTCTTGGAGGAAGTGTGTCAGTGAGGATGAGCTTTGGAGTCTCATAGGTTCAAGCCAGGCCTAATGTTACTCTCAGCTCCTCTCCATCAGCATGTCTGTCTGCCAGGATGATAATGGACTAAACCTCTGAACTGTAAGACAGCTCCTGTTAAATGCTTTGCTTTTTTGTAAGAGTTTTTTAATATAACTTTTATAAGAGGTGCAAAGGTCATGGTGTCTATCCACAATTAAAAAAAAAAATGACTAAGACAGCCAGTAACCCCATGCTTCATGCTCTATAAAGAATCCTGATGAATACATCCATTCCCCAGGGTGAACTTTGGTGAAATCACACCTCAGTGTGTCATTGGCATCTTAGGAAGATCAGGAGACATGAGGGAGGTATTGTTTCAATCTCCCCAGTAAAGAGATTTTTAACAACACAGAGAGAGAGAGAGAGATAGTGGCTTAGGTACACATACATGTATACACAAATATATACACAGACCTAACAAGTGAGGAGGGACATATACATACATACATACATACACACACACACACACACACACACAGTCAACACCATATATCTGTAGTCAAACACACTTCTCCAAATGCTAGGTCGCCTCATTCCTAGGCACAGCACCAGCTTCCCTGCATCTTTGTGTCTTAAAGCAGACTTATGTCTTCATTTTGGAGGGCAGAGGAAGGAATTGCCTTTTCTCAGCTCTACACACCTCACAGGGTTGCTTTTTTTCTCCAGATGAGTTCTCTCACTGGCCCTGGTCTCATCGGAAGCCTAAGAGATCTGCCTGCCTCTGTCTATCCAGTACTGGAATCCCAAACATGTGCCACAACACTTGACTTTTTAATCTTTTTTTAGTTTTTTATTTATTTGTTTGTTTGTTTGTTTATTTATTTATTTATTTCATATATCTGATTACACTCTTGCTGTCTTCAGACACACCAGAAGAGGGAGTCAGGTCCCATTACAGATGGTTCTGAGCCACCATGTGGTTGCTGGGAATTGAACTCAGGACCTCTGGAAGAGCAGACAGTCTTCTTAACCGCTGAGCCATCTCTCCAGCCCCTAGTTGTTTTTTTTTTTTTTTTTTTAATGCGTATGGCTACTTGCATGTGTGTCTATGTATACACGTGTGTCCTTGGCGTCCACGAAGGCCAGAAGAAGGCATCAGATCCTCTAGAACTAGTGTTACAGATGGTTGTGAGTGGCCATGTGGGTGCTTGGAATTGGACCTCTGGGAGATCAGCCAATGCTCTTGACTGCTGAGCCATCTCTCCAGCCCCTTACACCTGGCTTTGGAAAGAAACAAAATCGAAACAGAACATTCTAGGGGTTGAAATCAAGTTGTACACTTGTGGGGCAAGTACTTTACTATTACTCTCTTACTGTGAGTAGTTGATACATTTTACCTTGCATACATCTGTATAGGAAGAACAAGATGAGCATGTACTAGGTTTGACACCATCCAGCATCCACCAAGGATGACAGACATAGGCCTTTTGGGCTGCTGAGCAGATAAATAGATGGATGTGATTTTAGTCTGTCTCTCTGTCTCTCTGTCTCTCTCCCTCTGTCTGTCTGTCTGTCTGTCTGTCTGTGTGTGTGTGTGTGTGTGTGAGAGAGAGAGAGAGAGAGAGAGAGAGACTTCAAATTTTTGAGGTGGGAAGATGGCTCAGTTGGTAAACTGCTTGCCATATAAGTATGAGGACCTGTGTTCAAATCCCCAGAATCCAAGAAAAACAAAAACAGCTATAGCAGTGTATGCCTATAATCATGGTGATAGGCTATCCCTGGGGCTTAGTAGCCAGCCTGCCTAGCACACTTGACGAGCTCTGGGCCAATGTGAGGCCCTGTCTCAAAAGTCAAGTGGACAGTTCCTCAGGATTTCTCAGATACTAAGATCAACCCCATCCTCCACAGTGTGTGCTCAGATGTATGTGCATAATCACATATGTGTATGCATAATCACACCTGTGCATGCATAATCACACATGTGCATGGATAAGCACACATGTGCATGCATATGCACACAGGCATGAATAGACACCTTCAAGCACACATATACAGACACAAAGAAATTGAAATTTTCTAAGTCTTGAAGTTCAATTGAACATCAAAGTTTGCTGAAGAAAGTCAATAAACCTGTGGTAGATTGCATAGTTGGTTAAAGCACCCCACCTGCTCTCTCCTGGGGGACCAAGCCCTGAGAGAAATCCCTCCTTCCTGCCACAAACGAAGACAGAGCACGAGACCTTCCTCCTACAACAGAGTGGGAGCAGAGATGATGTTTGCTGCTCCTCAGAGGGGCGCGTGAGCTAAAGAGATCGCTCGGTGATTGAGAACACTTGTTGCTCTTGCAGAGGACCCAGATTCGAGTCCCAGAACCCACAAGACAAACTCACGCCTCTAACACCAGTTCCAGGTGTGTTCTAACACCCTTTCCTGGCTTCTGTGGGACCGGCCTGCACAGGGTGCACATACCTGCGCTCAGAGGCACCTACAGGCACATAAAATAAAATAAGTAAATCTTCCTTCCAAACAACAATCCCATTACATGGCCCACGCTGGCTGCCCCTTTCCTCCAACTCAGGACCAGCACCATCCAGACTAGAGCTGCCAGTTCACCCGGATCTCCCAAGGCTCGAGGGACACGGCATCTTGACGAGCCGAGGTAAACCTCCAAATTGTCAGCCACGGAGACTAGTACCTTTTGCTTCTGTGGCGAAAAGCGGACAGAGAACCCATTTGATGCCTAGTGTCTCTGCTGGGGCACCCCTTGATTGCATTTCACAGAGGTGGTCCCTAAAGCATAAAAAGAGAGTCATAAACTTGCCCAGGGGTTGCAACCTCTGGGCATAGAGGAATCTGACCTCAAACTGGGGAGAGCTCACTGTTTGGGCCATAACATTAGCCCCGCCCCCCTCCTTCATAGGTCACCCTCTTTGAAGATGA
>JADRCD010203502.1:0-19831 GCA_019843815.1 Montemys delectorum
GAGAGTGCAGCCCAGTTGCAGCAGCATCTTGACCCCAGCATTTTGCAGATGCCAGCACAGGAATGACCACCAAGGACAGCTGTCAGTCAAAGTGGAGCGTGCCTTAACTTAGAAGACAAGCCGTGTGTGCTGCAGAGGGAGAAGCCAGAGACGTGATCCAAGTCTGTTTTAGGAACCCAGAAGACCATAAGTGGATCCAGACATTGGACACTGAGTTATTTACAGTGTTAGAGGGTGGTTTTGCTTTGTCCTGATTGTGAATGTGTCCTGGTTCTTCCCTCTTGAAATACAAAAGAATGTTACTTATTTTTTATTTTTCTAGAAGCTCACAATTGAGAGATTTTGAATTTCAAAAGAGACTTTGGATTTTTAAGGATTTTTTTTTTTTTTGGATGTTACAGTGTTTGAACAGGTAAAGACTATGGGACATTTACATTTGTAATATGGTTTATATTATATATTTATTATACTGAGATCTTGGGGCTGAATAAAAGAAGAAAGGTTATATTTTAGTAAGTGTAGTGTTTGTGTGTCAAGTTGACAAGAGGCCAATTGTGCTAGCTAATTTTATGTTGGCTTGACAGGTTATAGTTATTTGAGAGAAGAGAACCACAATTGAGAAAATTCCTCCGTAAGACTGGACTGTAAACAATCTGTAGAGCATTTTCTTGGTGACTGATGAGGACGGTCCCAGCCCATTGTGACTGTTGCGATCCTTGGCTTGTGGTCCAGAGTTCAATAAGAAAGCACACTGAGCAAGCCAGGGAGACTGAGCCCGTAAGCAGCACCCTCTGTAGCATCCGCATCAGCTCCTGCCTCCAGCTTCCTCTCCTATTTTGAGTCCCTGCCTTGACTTCCTCCAATGATGGGATATGATCTAAAGGTGTCCGCAGAAAAAAAATGCCTTTTTCTCCAACTTACTTTTGGTCAAAGTGTTTCATCACAGTAAGACAAACCATAACAAAGACATGTGGTGTCTGAAGCCACCCTGGTGGTTGCCAGGATTTTGTTCCTCTCTACTTGATAAGATGATCTGTGGTTCTAATGCATAGTGATCTTGTCCTCATATTTTATTTTTTCCATATGATTTAAAACAAATTCCACAATATACATCATACATGCAGACACACAGGGATATCACTCAACCATTAAGACGGAAGAGAATCTTGTCACATACAACAACAGATAAACCTTGATACATATGCTAAGTGAAAAAAATCCAGACACAGGACACCAGTACCTGGGTGGTCTTGTCCCTTTGAGGAGTTTGAATTAGCTCCTGAGAGCTTGAATGGACAGGTTTGTATCTGTGATAACTTCTTAATTCTAACACTTTCCCAGACACAGGTACAAGAAACACACTCTCCTCTGATACTTTACATATGGAGTTCCTTAGGTGGGTGTGTTGGCTCTAAGGAGAGCTCAAGGCAAGCCTTGGCTACAGAGCAAGATTTTGTGAGGAATAAAAACACCAAACTGGCAATCAACCAGTAGTTGACTAAAGTCTAACACTCCAGGAACTTTGTGTCTTGGAATTCTTATATGCAACCGTAAGGCAAAGTTCACTCCAAGTTATAAAGTATTCCAGGAAGCTGTGAGAATCTCTTGTGTCATGTACAACCTTCCAAGATGCTGGTACGCGCTGGTACTCACAATGGCATTTCTTAGTTTACCTGATGTATACTGTAGGAGCCAGGGTAGCTTGGCCAGTGGAGTGAGGGAACACAGACGATGAGACATGCAGACAACTTCCCTGTGGCATTGCCCTTTCATGGAACACCTTGGCAGATGTTAGGGAATGAGTTAAGTGCTCCCAGCTGCCATTTCTTGGCTGGTTGGTCCCATCCCAGGATCTCCCACTGCTCTGTGGCCCTCACACCCTTCACATCTCTATAAGGAACCAGTGTGGTGGGATTAGCCTCAGGTGGGAATCGGCTTAAGGCACCTGTCTACTGCGCGCCTCTCTGAAGTCTGGGCAGCTGTCTGCTGTCCCAAGCCAGCCAGAAAGCAAACACCTGGTTTCATCCCTAAAAGTAAAATGTAGCATGTTTATGAGGTCCTAAATCTCTCTCCCAACAAGCTGAGCTTTTTAATTCCGTTCTTTGCCACTTGCCCTGAAGGAATAAAGTTTAAAAGCAGCATCAGCTTTTTGCCGCTTTGTTCTGTCTGTGGAACTCATCTTTGGAATGAAAAGTGCATTTGAAAGCCCGCTGTGAAATAGAAGCCATGCTGGGTTTATTTGTTGAGGTTGTGTTGACTTTAGGGGTGATCTGATTTGAACTGGCGTAGAGACAGATAGAGACCCAGGGCCAAGCACTGTGTTTCCTGACAGTGCTTTCTCTCCTGTTCTTCTACCTCGAAAGCAAGCTCCATTAATTAGATCTCATCATTTGCTCTCAGTCTCTTCGGTAAAATGTAAACACTGGAAAGTATCACACTTGCCTTTTAAATACATTGTGTGTGGGGCTGATTCTGTGAAGAAGAGCACTGGCTGTTCTTCTAAAGGGCAGGGGTTCAATTCCCAGTGCCTATTGGTGGCTCGCATATTCTGTAATTCCAGTCCTAGGGAACCTGTCCTTATCTTTGGGCTTCTAGGGTCCATGTCCATGGTCCACAGACATGTATGCAAGCAAACATCCACACTTAAATTTCTAACAAGTATTTTTCTTTTTTAATTTGTTAAGTGGTACTGTGTACGAGCAGACTATAAACCCTAGAAGAATTCCCTAGCTTGACAAGAGTGCGTGAGCAGAACATTTGGCTTTGTTTCTTGAGTCAGCAAAGCTGGTCTGACTCTGGCTTGGGTGTTGTGAGTACAGTGATGGATAAGGACCTGAGGTTCCCAGGCTCAGGATTCCTGTCCTAAGAAACCAGACAATCAGATTACTCCTGGATTTTTAACTCTCCCACTATCTCACAGAATGGACTAGTAAATAAAAGTGACTTTCAATGTTTTCACTGCCCTGAAAATCCTAACCTCAAACTTCCTCTTTTCTTTTTTCAATTAAAAAGTTTAGATTTATTCATTTTATGTTACATATGTTTGTGTGTACCACATGCATGTCTATGCCGATGGAGGTTAGAAAAGTGCCAGGTTTAGCTTGGCTGTGTTAGGGGAGGGGTCCATCATGGCTGTGTAAAGGGAGAGGGGAGGTGTGGCACAGTTCCTGCCCTGGAGCATCACCAGGCCATTGACCCCCCAGGATGCTCATGTGTACTGATGACTGCTATTGGCCTGACACTGATTTGATGTCCCTTTTATTTTATTTTCAATCTCTCTTTCTGGGAATACTTCCCTCATTACTCAGAGCTAATCACTCCATAATAAATGAAAGAGATGTAGTTCTCAGGAATGAGGATTGGAGGTGCTCATGAGGCTGTGGAGGATAAGGAACAGGTCTTCCTCAGGTCTTCCTCAGGCCTTTAACGGCCATGGGTAAGGATCTAGACAACATAACCACAGAGGCCATGAAAGCCTGCATGGTCCTCTGTAGAAATGGTTCATTGCCAGACTTGGCCTTGAATTTGGAATTATGAGGGGATCCATGTACAGTTTCTCTGATCCTATGAGTGCTGCATTAATTAGTCAGGGTGAACCTAGAGACATCATGGACAGAGAGTAAAGTAGTCTCAAGAAGAAAAAGGAATAGATAGGAAATGAAGGATGAATCAATTAAAACACACACACACACAAGCAAATGATAGATGGGTTTATCTTATAGGAGGATGGCTTGTATATGATCTAGAAATAAACAGTATCAGAAACAGAACATGAGGGTACGGAATTGCTGGGATGAGGAAATGAAGATTAGAGAATTAAAAGATGATATACAAGCATATAAAAAGTAAGTACTTCGTTCTCCTAGCTTCTTGAAGGATTGAAGATGACAATGTCTATTTTATTTACATAAATCTTAAAACTTGGCAAGAAATTTTTTAACCTTAGTAGCCTGTCACTTTTCTGTTCTGACATGAAAACAGTTACTAAAGACTACTGTCTGCTATACTAGGTAACCACAAGAGCTGTGCCTGGCTACTCATGAAGAACAGGCTGTGTAAAACTAAAAGGAAGTGAGCTTTGGCTTTATGTTTAGTTTGTTTTAAAGAAGCAGGGATTGGGACTACTGATCTAGGATTCATAGCTTTTATGTAAATTTAACAATTTCTAAAAATGTTATTAACAATGATCAAGACCTTGATTAGAAAGACTGGGTTCAGACTCTCTGGTTGGGAAGAGGCTAAAGCACTCGAAAGAAGAAGGAGGACGAATGAAGAATGAGAAGAAGGAAGAACGATGAGAAGCCTCAGGTAAAGAGAAAGCACTTGAACTGACAGCTTGTATCCACTACTGACTCGGAGTCATTATTAAATCAGTGTTGCTCCATTATCGTTCCCCCTTTCTCAGAACCCTCCTCATACTGAGGCTGGACCATGGCAGAAGAGACCATTTGATCCCTTAGAACTGGAATAATAGGAGGTCAGCCTCCATGTGGATGCTGGGAACCAAACTCAGGTCCTTCACACTGAGCCATCTCTCCAGCTGCAGACTGCCTTTTATCTAACTTGAATGTGACGAATGTTTATACACACATTGGTGGTATTTACATATCAGGAGCACAGATTTCCGTACATCCATAAGGACAGACAGCTTCTTCCTGGCAGTAAGCGGGAACACGCGGCTTAAATGCAGTAATCATGGCAGAGAGCTGTGGGTTTGCCTGTTCAAACTATTAGAGATTTCTTGGGCGCAATCAGAAGAAATTATTCACAGTTCACAAGTGGTTGCCTCTGGCGGGTAGACAGAGGAGCCTAGGAGCTTGGCAGAGCTTCTGTATGCCTTTTCCACAGGGATACTTTGTGAAGGAAAAGTAAAACAGTAATCATTCTGTGAATTTTAAAATGTGAGTCCCTAATGAAGACCAACACACAGAGAAAAACATCAGGAGCAAAGCAAATTTTTAAAGAAAGGCCTTTAAAGAAAATTGCCCCTTCTAAATAATACTTTAAAAAATATATATATATTACCCATTATGACTGAAGAGTTTCAAATGTTGTAACTGCAAGACATATTAATTTTATAATAAACCCATTATACCATAAACTTCTTGAGATTTCCACACAGACTCATGCTTTGTAGCCGTCAGTGTTTTGCATGCTTTCATTAACGAATTTAGAAATAAAAGCATAATTAATAGAAACTCCAATTTCTAAAACTCTTAAGAGAAACAACTGTTTTTTCATATTATGATTCTTTGTCAAAGTGTTGAATTTTCATGACTTCTCAGAATTGGAATGGGTGTCACTGGATTGTAAGTGGGTTCGGAAGATGCAATTGTTATGTCTCAACCTGAATTTGCCTTGGACCTGAGGTCTTATCAATTTGCACAACACTGGTGGCTCATGGTTGAGTCCCACAGGGTCCGGGCAAGTGTGGCAGATAAATCAGAGTCTAGCACTTGATCAGAAAGATGCACAGATGAAATATGGCTCCATTGGTCAGCACAATGCAAACTCACTGCATTCGCTACAGACTCTGCTAGTGGCTGGGGTGTGCTAATGTGATACATATGCTCAGGAACCTCACAGCCAGGAGACATCTATTGACGAGGCAATGAGGGATGGAAGGACAGGAATGCTGGAATGTAGAAGACTGTCATCATACTTTGACTATGAACTTTGAGGCATACCAAAGGGGCTCAACATCTCTTAATATAGAGATGCCTTCTAAGTTGCCTCTGATGATGGTTGTCAGTCCAGCCTGGCCTGGGTGGGGAGGGATCCTTCTGTTCAGAATCAAAAGCAGGAAGTGGACAGACACAAGTAGACACAAGTGGCAGAGGCCAGAGCTACTTGGAGAGTAATTATCCAGGTAAAAGATTCCTGTTTGACAGTGAGAAGACCTATGGAACAGGAAGATGTGACAGAGAGTGGGATGTTTTCCAGGGGAAATGGAGACAGGCTAAGAAAAACAAGGCTGGAAGATATGGCATTTACATACCTATAATCTGCTAAGACCTGCCCAGCTTTGGATTTGACCTGATGGGTGTGACAAGGAAACGAAGAGGGAACAAACATATATCTACAGAAAAGCTGGGATGTGATGAGCTCTGGACTCTGATGGAGACACACCAGCAGCTGGGAAACTCAACATAGCTATAATAAATTGCTCACTGAGGGGACTGGTTTATTGTGTACAGTTGACCAGGGAGGAGGCAGGTTAGCTAATCTTGATAGGAAGTCTTGACAGGCAAAAGTATCAGGTGTCATTCATCTGGAAGGAAGGAGCTGTGGTTGATAGTTTCTGCACACACTGGTTTTAGTTTAATATCAATCATTTGGAACATCTGTACTTGGGTCAGGGAAAGGCTTTGCCACTCCTGAGTCTGACCCAGGGGAAGGCTTTGCCATTCCCATGGGTCTGAGGCATTGGGACCCTTGACATGAGTATGTTTATGCCAATAGCATTCTCAAGACATCACCTATTCCTCATAATAATCCAGCCAACTTTTCCATCAACCTGAAATTAAAAGAAGAAACAAATTCCAATAATTCTGTGTGTTTTATTGATGTTACTGAAACTTTTAATAAGCTAACATATACATAGCCACAATTTTGATTGATGCTCTTCTAAAAAGACTAAGTAAAAACTAGGGGTTTGTACTGTAATGATAAAAGTGAGGTGATTTCAGAAGAAGGTTTAAAGAATTTGGGGTTCTCATATGATTTGTTACACACATATTTGTGATAATTCCTTATAATTGAGTAAGGCTCACATATGATTGAATGTTAGTCTGTTGTGTGACATGGATAAAGTCTATATGGGCAATCTCCTTCCTTGCTTTATGTGATTTTGTTAAGCTTGAGCTTGAGCCTTTTGGATGCTAACAGAACTGTAGCTGACAGTCTCTGTTGGCCTTCAAGCTTTGGCCATGAAGGTCCTTGGAGCAGCTTATGAAGTCTGAGATGTTTAGCTGGGAGAGAGTAGAGCACATAGAGGCTATGTTCCACCCTCTATTGACATGTTTAGCTCTTTCTAGGAAGCAAGAAGCAATGGTGGGGTTGGGGGGTGGGGTTGACTGCTGCTGGCACAATGATAACAGTCAGCTGATCATCCGAATAGGTAAGACTCACCTTTTCCCATGAACACTTTCTGACACAGAATCCACTGGCTGAATCCACACCACCATAGCCCATAAATATCAGCCACGACTACTATGTCTGCTCATCTACTCTTTCAATCACCGAGAAGAGCATTTACTTTGAATAAGAAGTGAATTTCTTCCCTTTTTTCAGACCCTTTGACAAAAATGAGTTGTAGAAGCCATATAACTAGCAAGCTTTTATTCTTTTGTTTAATCTGTTTTCTTTTTTAGATTTATTTTTTTATATGCATTGGTGTGTTGCTGTGTATATGTCTGTGTAAGGGTCATAGGTCTCCCTGAAACTGGAGTTGCAGACAGGTGTAAGCTGCCGTGTTGAACCTGGGTCCTCTAGAAGAGCAGCCAGTGCTTTTAATCATTGAACCATCTCCCCAGCCCTAAGCTTTCATTCCTAAAGCAATGAAGATATATCAATGATAGATGTGTACGTGGATGAGCAGAGATAGATGGTAATGGATAGAGGTAGGGAGACGATACATAAATAGAAAGATGATGAATAGATAGATAAATAGAGAGATGCTAAATAGTAGATAAAATAGATGATAGATATAGACATACAGACAGGTAAATAATAGGAAGCTGAGTATATAGGAACATAGGTAATGGATGGGTGATAGCTTTGGTTAGGCCACATTAAGGATATTCAAGCCTATAAATTTATTCTCTTCTTCCAAATCAATGGATTATTTTGAAACAAAAAAATACATTTAATATAAAACAAAAATAACTGAGGGAATAAGATAATCAGGGAAAAGGAACTCATTCCATTGGCCCTGTCACAAACAGTAGGAGGTAGAAGATAGAGGTGGAGATAGAATGTCAGTCAGGAAGTACAGTCAGGGTAAAAGCTAGCAGGGTCACAGCCTGGGCTCTGCTTCAGTAATGTCACTGCACATTTAATTGTTTTCTAATTTTAAAAGCTGCTGATAACAACAGTGGACACCCTCTGGACTTTCTCCTGTGGAACTGGGCATTCTCATCCAAAATACTCAAAGAGAACATCGTGTGGTAAAAACATTCTTAGCTCTGTGAGAAACCACTAACCACCATCCATAGCAAATGCATACTGTATATTCCCACAGCTGAGTGTTTATTGGGGTGGGGGAGAAGATGGGGGAGGAGCTTTCATGTCTCCCACAGTCATGCACCCTTATGTACCTGTACTGTTCCAAAGCTTCTTCATTTGCTGTGGAGAGTAGGCTCCTCAGCCTGGGCAATGCATGTATGTACAGATCTCCTTAGTGTTTTACTTTGTACCTTCTCAATGGCATAAGGTATAAATTATTTATCCAAATCTGCTTATTTAACATCTGAACATCTTCTGAGATGAAGTGCCTGTTGAAATTTTCCCCTCCCTTTTGACTAAGGCTGTTACATTTTGCTTCTTAATCTGTGGGGTGGTGAGCTGTGCACAGGCAGCCTGGTCCTCAGTTGAGCGTAGGCTTTGAACCCGGGAAACCCAGCAGGTGACTATTGCCTGCAAGAGACAGCAGGTGTTCGTCCATGCCCGTTGGGCCCCTGGCTCCAACAGCCCCCACCCCCATCCCTCCAGCCCCAGCAGAGAGGTGTGTGGCCATCAGTCACATCAGGCTCCTGGTATTCTGTCTCGACTCCACCCCAAGTTATTTTGCAACAGCCAGGTATGCTCCTCCCTACAGTTACCTGGCTATAGCCAGGTAAGCCCAGCCCACTATAAAAGGGGCTGCTTGCCCTTTCCTCTCTCTTACTTTCTTACTCTTGCCTCTTGCTCACTTGCTCACTTGCTCCTCCTCTCTCCAAATTCCCTTCCCCACTCTCTCCATGTGGCCATGGCCACCTTCTACTTCTCTACTCTCTCCCCTCTCTGCCTTTCTGCAATAAAACGTCTTAAAACCACAGACTGTCTCCTCTCATTGGAATCTGCTGTTCTGGAGCAATGGAGCAGGTCTTCCTTCAGGATCTGCAGGAGCCCTCCCAGCCAACTAGGGCAGGTTCTTGGGGACCTCAGACTGAGATTTCCCACCCATAGAGTGGGATTCTACATCTTCTTATAGCCTGATGCCCACCCAGCAGCAGCGTGGGGTCCATGCAGTTAAACTTCCCTGGTCTTACCTCACTCAGTGTCCCAAGACGGGAGCAGAAGCAGAACACCAATTTAACCCACAGACTACATTTTTGTTTTTCTATATATTTCTCTGCTTTAGTCGGTCTAGAGAATTTTTCATGCTTGTTTTCAGTGTTCCTAATTCCCTCTTTGACTATGTCAACTGTCTGCTGATCTTTGAGTTAATATCAAAATATGTAAATTTAATGTAAGAGTTCATTGCTAAAATAGTCTCCCAAAGCCTAGTTTCTTTTTGTTTTCCATGACTAGTGTTACCATTGATTAACTACAGTTCAGAAATATTCAATCCCACATCCTCTACATAAAAAAGTCACACTTTGAAGTTGCATGCCATTCTGAATCGTATGATAGCACCTCATGCTGGCCCGATCAGTTACTTCTTGGTGAGTTCTGTCTTTGTGCTCTTGATGGTGTTCCAATGTGTTGCTCTGGGGTGACCTCACAGCCCTGGCAGTTGTCAGATTGTCAGGACACTGAATGGCTATTTCTCAGGTGAACTTTATTCTCAGTGAAAGAGAAATGCTGTGTGTGAGTGCTCAAATAGATGAAGAGAATCCACTTACATGCTTCCTTTAGTGGAAAAGCAGAAGTGCTCCACTTAATAAAGAAAAAAAAAACATGCATGAAAATCAACTATCCATGACACTGTAAATGAAGAAAAAGAAATGTGTCAGAGCTTCCCTGTCACACTTTACATCGACAAATACAAAACTATGACCAAGGTTAATACAATGGATTCATTAAGATACAAAAACAAACAAAAAAACTGCACATATTTGAAATGTTTTGGAGAGTGCTAAATATTACAAATACTTTATTGAATACTCAATTGGGAGAGAAAATCAAAGCACCTGTGTGGGTATACTTTCATACTATTGTAAAATAAAATACAAAGTTACCATCCCAAGTCAGATATCACCTGTAATTGAAAGCAGAACATCCAGGTGGAGCTCCATAGCTGAACCCAGAACCCCAGGCCAGTTGGATTAAAAATAACCACCAAACAACAATGATTTTACTTAACTGTGTGTACATTGACTACCAAAAGGCAGAATAAATGAACATAAGAAAGATATAACTACATATGATAAATAACTAATTATGAAAAGCTCACATAACTGTATCAATAAGAGAAAAATATACTTGTATAGAAGAAACAAAAGAGAAATATTCTCAGTCTTCCCCAGGGTGTTGTCTATTTTATGGCATTTGAGCTAAAGTGCATGTAACTATGTCAATAATAGAAAACTATACTTGTATAGATGAAGAAAAAGGGAAATATTCTTTCTCTTCCCCAGAGTGCTCTATTTTATGGCATTTGAACATCCTCATCAATTGTACAATCAGCTTGTCAGGCTCATCATGAAAGAAAATTTGCTGGAATTTAGTCTGGGAATAAATTCACTCTATATCAATTTGAGGGAGACTGGCATGTTAGGAACACCACACCTTCTAATCCGTGAAAGTGATGTTTTCTTTCATACAGACCTTCACATTTTTCTCTCAGAAATACTGTTGAGTTTTCAGCATAAACCATTTGCAGGTAATTCATTGTACTTATTTCTGGGTATTGATTGTGTGTATAGAGCTGGCTTCTGGACATTATTGCTAACATGAGGGCATGGCCCTGATCTTTCTATCTAGCTTTAGATTCATTGAGTATTCTGTATTAGTTACCTATACCAAAGAGCTCTTTGTATGTTGTTTTATTTTACATATGCAGTCATATACTTTCCTCTTTAAACTGTAGCTTTTCATTCTGTGATTTATCTCCTGTCAATGGGATGCAGTATGATATTGCCTATAATCAATACTATTCAATGCCCTTATCTGAGGCTTTAGGAGAAATGTTCCACATTTATTTTACAAGCATTGTAGGAGCTGGATTTTCTCAGCCAGACCTTTGTTGTGGCTGTTTCATTTGCCCATAAATATTTGGACAATTTTTACTGAGTAGGATCACAGCATTTCATCAGCTCCTTACTGGAACCACTAAAGCCAGCATATATCTAATGTCCTTACTTTATCAAGGGGTTGTTTCTAAGGTTCTATTAACCTTCTATCAAACAGGGATGGATTTGCTGGGACACTTGCTTTTGTTTGCTGGTGTTTAATAATTGTAAGCACAGTCTGTAAGACTCCTCTGCTTCACTTACTAGGTGATAACTTTTAGAAATGTCCCTCAGGATTGTGCTGGTTCATGGAGATGCATTTTTGAGCCTCATTAGGCTGCTGGGAGACCACTGTCATATTCACAGAATGAAATAACCCAGAGACGGTTACAAGGCACATGTCTGTCTTTATATTTACTTATGTGTGTATTTTGTTTCTCTGGAAGATGGTTTTTGTCCTCAAAGGAAATGAAATTACCCAGAGATGATGTCTTTCGAGGCCTGTGGAAGGCTTGGCTGGGGCAGCAAGTGTCCACTTTGTCTAGACCCTCATCCTACAGCTTTAGTTTAGATAATCGGTTTCTAGCAGGCTCTTCTCTGCAGTCTCAGATGCCCCCATGCTTTTTGCTTCCAATAACTCCCCTGCATACTGGCTCTGCCTGTATCGCTTAGATGATTCTTCAAGAGGACAAAAGCAAGTGTAAATTTGCATCATGTCACTTCCTATCAACAGTCTGAAACCTCTCCCAGTTTATCAGCAGCTGTACAGTATTGTCACTCAACCTTGGTTCCTCCTCAAAGCACTGCCCCTGTCTTTCCAACCATACCCTCTGTATACCACACCAGTGTGCTCGAAGGTCTGACCTGCTGTCGGTCACAGACCCAGCCACCGTGAGGGATCAAGTGACTCATTCTCTACCTAGCTTAGTTTTTTATATTACTGAAACCTTTTTATCTATTTTTAATTATTATTTCTCATTGTCAGTGTAGGACAATGTCAACAAGCATCCAAGGGCACTGAGCTGTAGCCACAGACTGATGAAATCTTACTCCTCAGAATCCTGTGGGAAAGGAATGGCCCCTCACATTACCTTCCACCTCTGGGAACTGATCCTTCCCTGGGTCTTCTCTGAAGTAGCAAGAACAGTGGTTCTCAACTTTCCTAATGCTACAAACATTTAAGAGAGTTCCTCATGTTATAGTGACCCCCCCAACTATAAAACTATTTTTGCTGTTACCTTATAACTCTAATTTTGCTACTACTATGAACCATAATGTAAATATCTTTTTTCCAGTGGTTTTAGGAGACACTTGTAAAAGGGTCATTCAACCCCCAAAGGGGTTGTGACCAATAGGTTGAAAACCATTGAGCAAGAGTTTCTTTTTTTCAGGATCCTTGAATAATACTACAGTAGTACCCATGTCCTCTATATAGAGCTATAGTCTGCAACCCAAGCAGGGAGTGATCTCAGATTTCATCAGCTTTCCCTCTGGACCTATCAAACTTTATATCCCCTGTGTGGGCAGGTGTCTCTGGCTCAGGGGCTGTTCCCCTCTCACCTGTGAGAGTGTCTTGCAGTAGCTGGGATAGGTTGGAGTTTACAATTCCAGGGCACCACCACGCTCCTGCCTTCCTCTTCCTGTGTGAGAACATAGAACCTCGGGGAACTGAGTCAGCATCTCACCAGTCTCATAAGCTGCTTCTGGGGCTTGTCTTCTTCCCTTATCTCTGTAAAGATTTTGGGAATTTCCTCACCTTGCAGAAACAACAAATCTAGTCACACACAGTGTGCTTTGTTTTCTACTATTTCCTGCACTCTATCTTGACCATGCTTGGTGCTTAGCCAAACCTGAGTGGAGAGGAGACAGGGGGCCTAGGTTGGGAGGAAGCTGAGAAGGTACCTTGAATTCAGTGGACAGTATTGTTGACTGGACTGACATCAATGTTCTTCTCTTCCTAGTCCTTCTCCTCCTCATTTTCTTTTTCCTCTTCTTTCTCCTCTTCCTTCTCTTCTTCCTCTTTCTCCTCTTCCTTCTCATTTTTTCCTTCCTTCCATTCCTCCTCCTCTTTGTCTTCCTTCTCATGTTCTTTCTTCTCTTCCTTCTTCTCTACCTCCTTTTCTTTATTCTCTTCTTTCTTTTTATTCTCTATGTCCTCCATCTGCCTATAGAATGATCAAAAGCCCCAAAGTAACTGTCTTTGCACTAATAACTATACAATTACAAATTTGGCAAATATCAACAATCAGCTCAAAGACACTTCATATGGAACTCCATTCCTTGTTTTGAGTTGAAAGGTTCTTAGATTATTCTCTCTTTTCCCAGTCAAATATTCAACCCCCCTTTCATGCCACTTAATGAATAGAGACTTCTATGCTGTGGCTCAGTCTTAGGGTCTGCAGCAAACTGTAGGTTGTAAAACTTCTTTGAACTTCTTTGAGAAAAATTCAAATGGAACTGAATAGAGGGAATTTTAGGAACATCTGCCAAAGTAGATATTCAGATCGTCTGCCATGCATTTTAAAGAGGTTGGTTTCTGCATTTCACATGAAAGGCTTTGCTCAGGGTCTTAGAAATATAAATAGAAAGAGAGAGGGAGAGAGCTTGAGATAGAAGAAAGGGAGAACTTTGAGTTAAGCTGATTTCCAACAGAGATGAAAAGGGAGTCACAGACTTGGTGGACCCTTTCTGCTCCCCACACTTCCCAGGGGTTTCTTCTGTGAGTTTTAGTAAAGGAACACTCATATGTACCCTGAGAAGACTACCTTTGATGGCAGGCGATGGTTCCTAGTTTGTTTGTGGGCTCTGGCTTCAAAGTCCACAAGAGGAGAAACAAATCTGTTTTGTCAATAGTATGTGATATGCTGATGGTGCAGCTTCCTCCCTCCCTGGGCTGACACTGCCT
Source organism: Montemys delectorum (assembly GCA_019843815.1). NCBI lineage: Eukaryota > Metazoa > Chordata > Mammalia > Rodentia > Muridae > Montemys > Montemys delectorum. The sequence continues at coordinate 14,062 of JADRCD010203502.1, forward strand.
GTGCTTGCCATCAGACACTATTGCTCATATTTGCTCACACTACAGGAAGGATCCCAAGTGACTTGTGGCCCCCACAGAGAGACTCATCCAGTTCCGAAAGATGATTGATGAGGGTAGGCTCCTGGTGCCTGGCCATTGGCTCTGAGACAGGCAGTTGCTGTGGTCTAGCCAAGCAAATAAGTTAACTCTTCCAGTTGGATTCCTAAGAGAATATAAGCCATCAGATCAGTGGGGAGTGCAGGTAGAAATCCCAAGGACAAGATGAACAAGAGGGCCAGGAAGAGGAAGGTGATGGCAAGGAAGAGGACAGTCAAGGGAAAGATGAATAAAATGAGGAGGAGAGAGAGGAGGGTGAGGGTAGAGAGGAAGAGGTGGTGAGAAGAAAAAGAGGTGAGGAAGAAGAGGAAGATGAGGAGAAGTAGGAGAAAGATGAGAAAGAGGGTGAAGGAGAGGAGGAGAACTGGTCAGGGTTGGTGTGAGAAGGGAAAACTCCCATCTGAGCCAGTAGTGCAGGCTCTTGGGGAAATTGCCATACAGTGGACTTCCTTGAACTGGTGTGATGGAAGCAACAGACAACGAAGAAACAACTTTCCCATCCTGAACAAGTAAATAAATGACATACACTCAGGCTAATACCTGCTCTCCCGCCATGTTGCTTCAACCCTACAATTCAGTCCTGGTGTTGAGAGTTGGGAAGGAAGGTTACCTGCCTCAAATGACAACCTCCTTTTTGTACAGATGGCACGCTGAAATGCTGAATGTCTTTTCTGCTCATGGTAGTTTTGGTTTACAACCAACCTTAGGTTCCTGCAGCTTACACCAGCTTGGGTACCTGTGAGTCCTGTCTTGAGTGAAGAGAAAGCAAAGCATCATTTTCTCCAGAGAAGGCTGCATCTCTGACCATCAATCTGCTTCTCTCTGCCCTGACACCTGTTGATTTTTCCTTTGCTGGATCTCTCAGGTGTCAATAGCCATCCTTAGAGCCTGAGCCCTAGCTCTCACCCAGTTTAGCCTTTCCCCCAAGCAGTTTCCTTCCCCCTCTTTCGCACCAAGCAAAGAAGCTCTCATTTCTAATAAACATAAATTCTATTAGGAACCACTGGCTCCTTTCATTTTCAGCTCCAGGAAACAACGGCCTCTTTCATCTTATTTTAGTGTTAAGGGAGGAAACCAAGGCTCTAGCAAAGATATCTTTTTCCTTCTAAGATACAACAGCATGATAATATGGAGAAGTAAAAAATGGAAATGGTTGGTTTTATTGTTGGCATCTTGGTTGTAGTCTACATCCCTAATGTCTTCCAGGTCCAGCTGCTGGACCTGGAAGAAAGGCCTTTGCACCAGGGTGGTGAGGGCTTTTTATACTGACTGCTTTCTGAGTGCCTCTGGCCCCAAGCATGAGAATGTGCGCACACACACACACACACACACACACACACACACAGTAAACACATGCACATATATGCATAGATATACACACATTCACCTGTACATACAATTCATATGGGCACAAACACGCATTGTATACACATGCACACATGTATTAACATGCAAATGCATGTAAACCCATATGCATGTGTACACATATGCACATACACCTAGTTTATGATAAACCATAACTCACTAGAGTTCACTGTGTATGTGTATGTATGAATACATGTATGGGCAAGCATGTTCATGCTGAGGTGAAAGAAGATGCTAAGTGTCCTAGGCTATCACTCTTTCCTTGAGACAGACTCTCTCACTGAACTTGTAGGTAGAATGGTAGCCAGCAAGTTCCATGGTCCCCTTGTCTCTGCCTCCCATGGCACTGGTGCATGTACATGCCAAGCCACACTTTGCTATTTATGTGTGTTGAGTTTGAACTCAGGTTTACTAAGCAAATTCTCTTACCTACTGTGCACTCTCCCAGCCTTGGAGCTCAATATTAATGATTGTAATAAGCGTTGTTGGAAATGGGGTAATAGAAAATTGAAAAGACTAGCAGAAACAAAGCAATTTTTAACCTTCAGTTTTGCATCGAAGGATGCCAGCAGAGAGAAAATAAAAAATAAAAAACCATAATGAAAACAACAATAACAACAAACAAAACCCCAAAAGCCTGCATGGAGCAGATTTGGCTTAAGATGGTGGTTTTTAAAGTTCTTCAAGTCAAGAGATCCCTGTCTTTACCACAGCCCTCCTCCTCAAACTCCCTGTATTATTGGTTTAGGATACAAAGCATTATCTAATAAATGCTCTGGGGCTTGACATCGTTCCCTTTTTCTAATGCTGGATTGAGTCAAATAGCAGACAACCTATCTCAGACAGGTAGCAGTTAAGAGAGAGAGGGCCCTGGTGCCTCCTGCTTCTCTGTGACTCTGATGATTCTGGGCACAGTCCATCCTAAAAATGGACTATCATAATGAGTCTCACAAGTGCCTTCTGTGATGTGATGGATGGATTAGGTGATAACTGAGACAAGTTGCCTGTGATGTCACTGTTGCCACTGGATCTTCCTGCCAAATCCCAAACTCGTAACCCGAGTGTTTTCATGACATCAGACTACTTGAAATGCTTTCTTTATCCTTGTTCTAGGACAAAGAGTCTAAGACACTGTAGGTCAGACATGAGTTAAACAGGGATCAGTCTCAACCAGGTTAACATTTTTGTCATAATTAAAAAATAAAAATCGCTTTCTAGCTTATATTTCATCTTTACAGCTTTGGCAAAACCACAGATTTTATATGAGAGGTTCTTTATAGTACAGATAGTGGCAGCTTATTACAGTGACTGATAGGAAAGTTTATTTTCATCTTCAAGCATGTTTGTAAAAAAGGAATAAAGAAAGGAAGGAGGAAAGAAAAGAAGGAAGGAAGGAAGAAGGAAAGAAAGAAAGGGAGGAGGAAAGAGAAAGAAATCTATGATAGTTATGAATTAGTTCCAAAGTCCAGTTCCATGATCCATACCCAGGAGCTTGTGATTAAACTCACTTGTTTAATAGTCATGAGTTTCATTGTGAGTGACTCATTACACTAGAGATGAAAACAGAGAGGTGAATCCAGTGAAATACCCCTCCTCAGAGAGACTTCAAACCTAAGGAAAGAGATCTCAGCATATGCAAGATCTTCAACCCTTCTTCAATATGAAGGCAAGTATGCTTCAACCCAGAGGTGGCTGCATGGACAGCCGCAGAGAACAAGCCAAGGGAGCTGCCTTGAGCCACAGTAGCTCTGATGTTGGTAGTATGTTGTGATTTCAGTTGGGGACACATTAACTACATACCCATGAAAGATATAGGGGACACACACATTTCATTTGAACTCTATAACACAGGACACACATAGCATGTATCCATATCCTTAATAGACTTATTGACCACAATGACTGTCTTAATTAGAGTCTTATTGCTATGAAGGGACATAATTCCAGGGGCAATTCTCATAAAGGACAACATTTAATTGGGGCTGGCTTATTTCAGAGGTTTAGTCTCTTATCATCATGGCAGGAAGCATGGCTGTGTACAAGGAGACATGGTGCTGGAGAAGAAGCTAAGAGTTCTACATCTTGATCCACAAGCAGTAAGAGGAGACTGAGCATAGCTTGAGCATACGAGACCTCAAAGGGTCTTCAACAAATAGTGCTGGTCTACCTAAATGTCTGCATATTAGATGGACATGATAGATCCATGTCTGTCACCCTCTACAAAACTCAAGTCCAAGCCCATTGAAGACTTCAACATGAAACTTGACACACCAAATCTAATAGAAAAGAAAACGGGGAACTGCCTTGAACTCATTGACAGAGGAGACAAATTCCATCAATAGTTCAGGCACTAAGAAATGTAATATATCTACACAATGGAATAATATACACCTATTAGACACAAAGACATCATGAAATTTGCAGGCAAATGGATGGTACTAGAACATATCATCCTGAGTGAGGTAATCCAGACCTAGAAAGACAATCATGGTATAGACTAACTTATGAGTGGACATTAGCCATAAAAAGTACAGGATAACCATGCTACAATCCATAGATCCAAAGAAACTAAGTAATGAGAAGAGCCCAAGGGAAGATGCATGAATCTCACTCAGAAGGGAAACTAAATAGTCATTGGGAGTGGATGGAGAGAGGGAACTGGGTGAGAGAGGGGGCCAGGAGGAGAATGAGAATGGGGATTAGGTGTGGGGAATGGGGTTGGAGAAGGCTAACAGTAAAAGGGAAAATGGTGGGCAGCATCTCTGGAACTAGCTGTAGACCCAGGACTGGGGATGCTACCAGTAATCTATGGAGGTGACCTTTGCTGAGAGTCCAACCAATGGGGGATATGGAGAATGAAGTAGCCACCTCCTGTTACAAAGTGGAACTTCCAGTGGACATGTCAACCCACCCCCAAAATTTGTCTTGCCTATAAGGTGCTCAGGTATAAACATGGAGCAGAGATTAAGGGAAAGGCCAATCAATCACGGTCACAACTTGACACGCATCCGATAGAAGAGAGCCAACCCCTGATACTATTAATGATACTATGCTATGCCTTCAGACAGGGGCTAGCATAACTGTCTCCTGAAAGGCTTTATCCAGCAGCAGATGGAAACAGATGCAGAGACTCACAGCCACACATCAGGCAGATCTCAAGGAGTCTTGTGGAAGAGTTGGAGGTAGGATTGAATAAGCCAGAGTGGTCAAAGGCACCCCAAGAAGACCGACAAAGTCAACTAACCTGGGCCATAGGGCCTCCCAGAGACTGAAGCACCAACCAAAGCATATGCAGAGGCTGGACCTAGGTCCCCTACACATTTGTAGCAGGTCCGTCTTCATGTAGGTCCTCTGACAATTGGAGTGTGGGTCTGTCTCTGACTCTGTTGCCTACCTTTGGATTCCCTTCCCCTAGCTGGACTGCCTGGTTGGGCCTCAGTACAGGAGAATTCACTTAGTCCTGCTATGATTGTATATTCCAAGATTCAGTAGTATCCAAAGCGGGATTCCCCTTTTCCACAGAGGATGGGAGAGGGTAATTGGAGGAGGGATTTGTAAGGGTGAAACTTGCAAGAATAGAGGTTGGAGGACTATAACCAGGATGCAAATTAAATAAATAAATTGATTAATGAAAAATAAAATAAAAATAAAAAATTATATTTCCAAATTATATACCTCACCTAAAATATACATGCCTTCTTCATTGGCCAAAGCTTTTTATTTGGATGAGTTTTAGAGAGCCTGCATGCCAATGGTCACATACAGTACATGGTAAATTGTATTTTCCCTATTTTAAAACTATGATGAAAATTTGGGAAGTTCTCATGTTCAACAAAGGGTCTGTGTATTTTTCTACTTCTTTAATTATTATTTTAAAGTCTATAAAGATAATAATTAAAATATAAAATATGTCATACAGGGTGGGACCCTCAGCCACAAGAAAATGTGTGGTTATCCTAGGAGCCAAATGTTCCCTTGTACCATAAGTACCCATCCAGGTGTTCTAACATAGAATGTTACCCAGCAATGAAAGTATCTTTTATTTGCTTGATGTAATTGTCATCTTGAAACTTACTACTGAATAAGCTCAAACTTTCTAGTTCTTTCTGAACTGTGACTGGCTAGTTCAACTCAGCTGTTCTGACTCAAACTCCTCTCTAAGATAAATCTCTAAAATCAATCTGTCTTTTCTCAGCTTCTCACTGAATTGCTCTCCCTAGCCTCAAACTAACTCTGAGAATTTGTTCTAATCTTCTGGCTCCTGCTTATTCTCTGGCTTCACCTGCCTTTGCTGACTTGCACTGAACTG
>JADRCD010203503.1:0-16836 GCA_019843815.1 Montemys delectorum
TCAAATAAGGTCAGGGACAAGACTGCAGTCTCCTTCAGAGCTATTGACTTTTGACCATGAGCAGTGTGTCTTTCATTATAACTCAGTTTCTCTTTCACCATGATCATCCTCAGGCAATTTAGCATGCCCTTTGTGACTGGTTTCATTTGCTGAAACCTGAAGAAACGATAACATTGAAGATAATTGCTTGGAAGCCCAGAGGTAGAGCTGCAATTTTCACTTTCATCACTCACGTACCCTTGAGCACTACAACATCCTTTGCTTGACTGGACTGTCTTCCTATTGTTATCAGAAATTTTAGGAACTGAGACTGGGCCCTGACATTCCTTAGAGAGTTGTTCATATTTAAAAATCGAATTAAATAAGTAATGATGAAAACAAGAAAAAGAAGATTTGTTCACTGTGAGCACACTAGAAAGAAAGAAAAACTAAACCAATGTCTTTTCTATGCCAAGTCACCTTTTCAATCTTAGTAGGACATTTGGTTTTAATTGAGGACATGGAAGTATGAACAACTATGCAGTCATGGTCAAGATATATTCCCACTCATCATCATTTCTCCATTTCCAATTTCTCCCTGTCTGTTAAGCTCTTCCTGTCTATGCAATCATGGTCAAGACGTGTTCCCACTCATCATCATTTCCTCAGTTCCAATTTCTCCCTGTCTGTTAAGCTCTCCTTGTCTCACAGTAAGCTTTCGAACTTTTCTTTCTTCCAACTTGAGATTTTAGGGAAATTTCAGTTTTCTGGTATCCACTATTTCCATGGTTTGATCAGACTCTGGGACAGGCATTAGTGTCCCTTCAGAACACCTTCATTCCAAACCGAATACTCCCACTCTGGTGGTTTCATGATGTCTAACAACCATAGTTGCAAACCTTTGAATTTTTTTCTTCTGCACTTTATTCCATCTTTGGATGTAAATGTTATTTTTCATCATTTTCTAAAAATTTATGTGTTATTTTATATCACTTCAGTAATTTGTAGTATAAATTATTCTTTTAATTGTTTCATATTTCTATTATTTCTTTGCTTTTATGTAACTATTTAATTAAAACATTCTACCTGTATGCATACACATCACAAATATGTTTGTATGTAGATACAATTCTTTAGGAAATGTTAAATTTATAAAGATGCAGGCTGAGAGTATAGCTTATTTAGCCTAGTACTTTTCTATAGTGGACAATCACATGGGTTTCATCTCCCACAACACATTGTAGTATTAACCTACAAATCCATGACCAGAAGATCAAATGTAGCCTGGGCTATAATCCCCAGGAATCTGACCCCCATATCAGTCCGATAGAACAAATGGAGCAAAGATGATGAAGTACACCCAGTAACAATGACACTAGAAAAAGCTGTGGGGAGATAGATCAACTTTACTTGGGATGATTCAAGGATTTTATGGTATTGTGTATGGGGGAGAGGGTAGGAATATACAGGATGAGCAATGGTCATTGGCTGAAAGCTTAAGGTATGGAGATGCCTCACTAACATGGAAAGGCCAATAACCACTTATCAGAGAATGCATACCATGTGTGATCTTTTGTGGTTGGGTTACCTCACTCAGGATGATACTCTCCAGATCCATCCATTTCCCTAAGAATTTCATAAATTCATTGTTTTTTATAGCTGAGTAGTACTCCATTGTGTAGATGTACCACACTTTCTGTATCCATTCCTCTGTTGAGGGACATCTGGGTTTGGAATATAGGAAGAATGACCCACAAACCACAAGAAACTTAAGAAGAAGGAAGACCAAAAGGTGGACATTTCATTCCTTCTTAAAAAGGGGAACCAAACACACACAGAAGGAATGGCAGAGATTAACTATGGAGCAGAGACTGAAGGAAGGACAAGCATATAGCTATCTCCTGAGAGGCTCTGATAATACCTGACTAATACAGATGTAGAGGCTCACAACCATTCATTGAACTGAGTACACTGTCCCCAGTGAAGGAGTTAGAGAAAGGTTCTATGGAGCTGAAGGGTTTGCAGCCCCTTAGGACGAACAACAATTACTAACTAGTACCCTCAGAGCTCCCAGGGACCCAACCACCAATCAAGGACTATACAGGGTGGGACTGAATGTTCTGGCAGCATGTGTATAGTAGAGGATCGCAAATTTGATCATCAATAGGAGAAAAGGACCTCGGCCTTGTGAAGGTTCTGTGCCCCAGTGTAGGGGAATGCCAGGGCCAATAAGTGGGAGAGGGTAGGGTGGCAGGCATGGGGAGGGGGGAGGCAAAAGGAGTTTGTTCTTGTTATTTTTGTTTGTTTGTTTGTTTTTTGGAGGGGAACCTGGGAAAGGGAAAATTTACATGTAAATAAAGAAAATATCTAATAAAAAAAAGATAAATAAACTTCAGATATACCAAAAAAAAAAAAAAACAAACAAAAAAACAAAACATGGAAAGGCCTTTTAGGAACTTCAGGTGAAAATATGAACCTGCAATATAATTAAGACTGTGTAACATGCTATAGGTAGAGGTGTGTGGGAGCTAAGGTCAGAGAAGGGAAAACCCTGCTAGAAAGTAGAATATTCTATTTTGCACTGAGATCTGAAGGCTATCTGGAGAATGGTATGCTTCAATCTTAATTAGTAGAATTTTCTCACAGGGTATATAAAACAGTGTCTTAAAAATATAGAGAGATGCCATAAAACTAAAATGGATGATTTATGTGGAATATACACATAACACATGTAAAACTTTGATTTCTCTGGGAGGTTCAGATGATATTTGTACAGCAAGTGAATGAATGAGTAAATGAATTTTTGTAAATTGTGTTTCTCCAAGTTTACAGTTCAAATTAATCTTTATCCAAATATATTAAAGCTGACTCAAGGGACATTTTCACATGAAGTATCTATTTGTGCTTTAAAAATCTTTATGTATGCAAAGTCATTCAGGTGGCAGACAATGCCTGGAGAGAGACTGTTCTTGATGGCAAAATCTTCTAGAATGTATTCTTCCTGTCATTGGGAGGCAACATAAGTTCTCTGGGCCAAATCCTAGGCTTAAATCCCCCTTGTCCCTGAGATTGCATACTGTTGGTATGGCAAAAACTTTAGAAAGGACAGAGTTCTATTCAATACTTGACCATGCTCTTCTGTGGCTGCTTAGTGCTGTGGCCATAATAGTGAGATGACCAGATGGAAAGGAATGCTCAGCAATTCAGCTCTTTTTTGTTTTGTGCACATCATGCCTTCAAAGCTTGCTGAACAGAAGCTTAAGTGGCACTGGAGCCCACAGATTAACAGTGTGACAGTACGCATGGCAGGCTGTCACCATCCCAAACACAAATACTGAGCGAGCTTTGTCTGCATCCTAGCCTAAAAAAGATATCAATCAGCTAGCTTCTCAATCAGTTGGTATCAGCTCATGATGACATTGTGCTACTTCAACAGTGCAATAAGCTGGCTTGGATGAACTTTCAAGAAAAATTTATAGTTTAACAGTAAAAGTAATAGAACTGGAGAGATAAATAAGTGGGCAAAGAGACTGTCAAACAGGCAGGAAAGCCTGAGTTCAGATTCCTAGCATGCCCAGTTAAACATAGGCATGATACTGACGAGTGGAAATAAAAAGATTCCTAGGGCTCATTGGCTATCCATACAAGGGCAATCATTGACCTTTCATCTTAGAAAGTGATTCTGACTCAAAATATATAAAGGCAGATATCGTGAAACATAGCTTCTGCCCCTTTATTTTTACCTGTGACATCTACAGTCATGTGCACATACATACATGCACATCCATGTGCCAAACAAAATAGAGTAGCTGGGCTATAGCAGTAATGACATGAGAAATATACCTAAAAGCATCACTTTTGACACTCAGACCTGCTATGCCAGCATGTGCCATGGCTGGGATCTAACCCAATGTAAAGCATAATGGCTGTATCTGTCTTTCCTTCTCACTGGCCATTATTTTAGCATTGAGAAGTAGTTTAATTATTTTCTTGTAAAATTAAATACATTTGAGAAAAAAAAAATCTCTTCAACAGTAGAATTCGTTCTGGAAAACAATTCCCAAAGTCAGTTATCCTGAAGTGGGTAATTTAATACACAACACACACATACACTTTGACCATTTATTATACTCTGTAATTATGTTTGTAGATTATTGCTTGTGTGTTTTCTTACTTTATAATGGAAATTAAAATCTGATGACTGGAGATGATTTAATTTTCTCAAGGAAAGGAACTTCCACTGACTTCTACCACAGAGAATTTATTATGGTTTTGGACTGCAGAGTGTATAGATTTATAACTTGTTAGAAACACTCATTGATATGCACAATTAACTCTAGGTGTGCGTTTGTGTTTGTATGTGTATTCATGTGTGCATGTATATGTATGTACCTGAGTGTGGAGAGCTGAGGTAAACAATGGGTACCGTTCCTCAGAAACTTTCATTGTTTTATTGTTGTTGTGGTGGTTGTTTTTTGTTTGTTTGTTTGTTTGTTTGTTTATTATGAGTTGGGACTCCATTGATTAGCTGGAACTCTGATTAGACTAGCTAGTTGGCTAGTGAAATTCAATGATTTCCCAGACAAAGACTCTAAGGGCATACCTCATACCCATGTTTTTACATGACTGCTTGGGATGGCACAGAGGTCCTAATGCACAGGAAACACTTTACATGGTGAGCCATCTCATTATTTTTCAAACTTCCTACTGCATATTCATTCAAGGTATCTGGATGTCTGTAGAGCTATTTATCCAAATATGAGTGATGAAAAGAAATTTTAATTGGGGTCAGAATGTATTTGATGTAACAGTCAAGAGCAGTATTGGGTCAAATATAGGTACCTTAAGACTTGAATTGCCTAAAGTCACATCTTCTGATGGTAAGACAGTCAAATAACTCTGGTCCAGGGAGCCTCCAGATCTATTGATTCTTAATTTCCAGCATTATTTTGGACAGCCCCCAACTACCTGTAACTGCACTTCTAGAGGATCCAGTTCCTTCTTCTGGACTACATAGATGCCAACTCATACAGACACATACATATAATTAAAAATAATAAAAATAAAGTATTAATATTGATGAATTTCCAATTATATTTTGCCTAGCCCTCTCTGTCCCTTTTGTACAGAATTAACAGGAACCGGTGAGATGATTCCAAGGGTATGTGTGCTTGCTGCTAATTTACACAACCTGATATTGATCCTTAGAACCCATGCGTGCTAAAATGAAAAAATCAACTGCAGCAAGTTATCCTCTACCCTTCATGGAGAAATCCCTCCAAAAACATACACACACTAAATAAAAAGATACAAACCAGTTAAGTGAAAGTTATTGTCATCGCTTACTTTTGCAACCCTCAAAGTATGTATGTTTATAGAGTAATGGCTGAGTTTTTCAAAGCCTTATAACCAAACACTGAGCAATGCTGTACATAGTCAAATAAATGTCTTATAGGACTATTTACTATAGAACAAAGTCCTGCAATGATGGCTTCTTTTACTGCTGAGAGATTTATGTTATGTCTTAGTTCTTATATCATTGTAAGCTGATGTTATCCATGCCACGAGTTCAACACAGCATGGAGTACTACTCAGCTATTAAAAACAATGAATTTATGAAATACTCAGGGAAATGGATGGATCTGGAGAATATCATCCTGAATGAGGTAACCCAATCACAAAAGAACACATATGATATGTACTCACTGGTAAGTGGATATTAGCCCAAAAAACAATCCACAAACCACAAGAAACTCAAGAAGGAAGACCAAAGTGTTGATATTTTGATCTTCTTAGAAAGGGGAACAAAATACCCATGGAAGGAGTTGCAGAGACCAAATATGGAGCAGAGACTGAAGGAAGGACAATCCAGAGACTGATATATCTGGGAATCTTTCCCATATTCAGTCACCAAACTCAAACACTATTGTGGATGCTAGCAAGTGCTGGCTGATATATCTGTCACCTGAGAGGCTCTGACAGTGCCCTACTAATACAGAAGTAGAGAGTCACAGCCATCCATTAGACTGAGCACAGGGTGTCCAATGAAGGAGCTAAAGAAAGGACCCAATGAGCTGAAGGGAGTGCAGCCTCTTAGGAGGAACAACAATATGAACTAACTAGTACCCTCAGAGCTCCCATGTACTAAACCACCAACCAAAGCAAACACATGATGGGACACATGGCTCTAGCTACATGCGTATAGCAGAGCACGGCCCAGTCAATCATCAATGGGAAGAGAGGCCATTGGTCCTGTGAAGGTTCTATGCCCCAGTATAGGGGAATGCCAGAATGCCAGGGCCAGGAAGCAGGAGACAGTGGGTTGGTAAGCAGGGTAGAGGTAAGGGAATAGGGCTTTTTTTTTTGAGGGGAAACTGGGAAAGGGATATCATTTGAAATGTAAATAAAGAAAATATCTAATAAAAATAAATTAAAAATTTATGCCCCAGGAAAGATTTTGTTTTCTGAATTCAAGTTGAATAACATACTCTAATGTTTCATATGTTTACCTTCTTACAATCGACCAGAAGAAACTAAAGGAATGAAAGTTTATTTGAGTTCATGTTTTGTGGTCCATCATGGAAAGGAAGGCCTGGGGAATGAGGGTGAGGCAGTGGAATTCATAGTCAGGAAGCAGAGAGAGCTACCTCATTTTTCCCTTTTTATTTAGTGTGTGAACTCAGATACTGTGATGCTGACATCCACACAAGTGATCTTAAATCTTTTGTCAATCATCTCTGGAAGTGTTCTCAAAAACACTCCAAGCTTGGTGCACCACCCCACTAAGTGTTTCTTAGTACAATCAAGTGGATCAAATGAGCCATCACATACATCTTTCAACCTCTTTACATTTTGCTGTTGCTTTTTTTTCTCCATTTGTATAGTTTTGTTATATTTTAGTCTCATCCATAATTTATATTCAAATACATAAAGAGCTTTACTTCACTGTCTCTTTGGCCTTTTTAAAATCTTTCCAAAACACCAAATATCTTCTTTCATTCTTTCCACCTGTCTTTCAATGTTTTAATTATTCAGATTCTATACAAGGAATGACACCTTTATTTTGTAGCTGAGGCCATTAGCATTTTCTATTAAAAGCCTTCTTCCTCATATACTTGAAGTCTTCACCATTGGCCAGTACTGAGCTCCCTTTTGTGGCAATAGTTTTTCTCTGGGTCATCAAAATGAATGAGCCACTGTCCCTGCCTCCAAGTGCCTCACAATTTTGAGCAGTGAGATTGGTAGGTTTGAGAAGAAATCATTGTGAGGAACTTTTGAGATCTGAAACTACCAGCATTGTCTGAGCCTGCACCTGTTACTGATCTCAAAGTGACGAGAAGTTCAAAAGGCTTTACAGATCTATTGGACTATGTATTCCAGGTTCCTGGTATCTTATTCAAGAAACTGAAATACAGACAAAGAAATAGCAAGGAAACTTCATTCAAACGCCACCTGACAGAATAGATCAGAAATAATCTACCAAGAGTAACTCCAAACCACATGACACAGGGCACTCAAGAGTTCTAGTTATTGTTTGGGTGTTCTTTCGATTGGGTTCAAGAGAGAAAAAAATCATTCAGTATGGGACATATATTGGTGGGTTCTTTGTTTTGATTGACAAGCTTAGATTGTTTATGACTTTGATTCATATTGTTTTAATCGTATGCTTCATGGGTATAAGATAATAAACAGGGGATTTTTCCTGAAAGTTAACTTAGAGAATATATTCACTTCAAATCAATCAAGGAAAGATAGATTAATTGCCTTTATTTCCCAGTTACATTCCTGGATGTTTTCAGTGAAAAGGGAGCACCAACATAGGACTGTCAAGAAGAAAGTGTTTGCTTCATTCTTTGACGTGGCACGTCCTGGTGCAGGTAGGAGCTTCAGCTGCTAAGCCCATTATTAGGAATAGAGTGTGTGTATAAAGTAAATACAGGTCAGGTTCAACCTTAGTAAGTTCAATGATAAAAGAGCAGTATGTATTTAGATCAAACCGTGAAGTGTCATGTTATCAAATAATTCTTTACACTTGCTTTGAATGCAAAAAGTATCATATATGGTTATCTTTCAAAATTTTAAAAAACCAATGCTCCATAAAACTCAAGTGAATGATGATTTCTCATATGATCTTAGTCTTCTATTCCTAGTAGATTGGTTCTCATTAGCATTTACATTTATTTTTGTTTCCAAAGTTCAAGAACTAGTGCCTCGCTCTGGGGCCCACCTATGAGGTTCAGATGTGCTTCCTTGAGAGTCATTGGATGGAATGCAAGATGGGCAGAGCTACAGGGACTTCAGTCAGTGTGGCTATGTTGGGAAGGAACAGAGAAGCCAATATCTGTGAACCATGCAATCGTCTCGCCAGCAAGAACGCACGCGGACACACAGCACCCACCACTGCAGCCACCGTTTATTGCATCTTCAAGAGGGCGATCCCCGACCCCCGAAAAGGCACTGCTTATATATGCCCTGGAACGGAGTGTTCATTCTGATTGGCTGTTTACTCAGGAGCGCAATGCGCCCTGGGATGGGTCGTGACTTGGCGCGCTCTGGCCCTAGGCACATGTGCAATTTACCTGTAAACTTGGGAGAGCACCGGATGTCAGCGCCATCTGCTGGCTATCACCGCTCACCGCGGCTCTCAACAAATATCCTGTACTCTTGTCTTCAGAATAGTGACAGAAGCTTCAGTATTACACAGGAGAAGGAAACAAAAAAACAGAAGATAAGAAATAACTGTCAGGCTTTCTTGGCCCAGTTCTAGCTGGATTGTTTAGATGAATCCTATGCCTGTCTCTCAATAAGCCTGTGCTGATGACAAGAACTTTAAGTGGTATTTATTTTTCTGAAGATTTATATTTAATCTCCTCTCTCTCTCTCTCTCTCTCTCTCTCTCTCTCTCTCTCTCTCTCTCTCTCTCTCTCTCTTTCTCTCTCTCTCTCTCTCATCAGTGCAATGTTTGTAGAAGACAGAAGAAAGTGCCAGATTCCCTGGATCTAGGGTCACAGGCTGTTGCGAGCTACCCAGTCTGGGTGCTGGCAATCAAACTCCAGTTCTCTGGCAACCGCAGTGTGTGCTCTTAACCATGAAGCCATTCCTCTAGCCCAAATGATTTTCCAAAATGAGAGTTCCATTTTGAGCTAATTCATCCTACCTGGAATAACTTTAGTCTTTAGTATAAAAATAAACCTGTAGGGCATCCCACCTATAGAATCTGCTAAGCTGGTAAGTACTAGAAAGGTAACAGCCTAGGGGAGGAAACTGGGTTAAATCAAGTCAAGGATTCGTTAAAGAAAAGGACTGTTTCAAAGCAACTCTTGCTGTAATTTCTGCAATATCTCTGCCATAATTTCAGTCTTCAGCCTCTTTTTAAAATCTGATATTCATCCTCTTAGCTGCCTTGTGATTAATTCCATAAACTTAAAAATAACCAAGTGGGGGAGGTGGGGGGGAGGGAACAGGGGTTTGTTCTTTTTTTTTTTTTTTTCTGGAGGGGAAACTGGGAAAGGAGAAACCATATGACATGTAAATAAAGAAAATATCTAATAAAAAAGAAAAAAGATAACCACATAAATTCAGGATCATGAGGCCTATTCAATAAACTCCAAGGTGCGCACTCCTAGACTCTTTACTGAGACCCCAGTCAACATCTCAAATACAGTTACAGTTTAAATTACAATTTGCAAACAATATCTGGGGAGGTCAGATTCCTCTACACCTCCCTCCTAAGATCATATGTCCCTTCATCAGAGACAGTAAAACTCCCATAAAAAGCTTGCAAAGCAGTGTGTTAGACTACTGTGATGGTTAATATTGACAATTTACAGCAGGAAGAACAGGGCAGGAGCTGAATCTCTGGCCTTGTCCATTATGGAGTATCTAAATTAGGCTAGATCCTGAGATTCCTTTTTAGAGAATATATATATTCTCTCAAAGTATATATATGTATATATATATACATATATATATGTATATATATATGTATATATATATGTGTGTGTGTGTGTGTGTGCATGTATATATACACATATATACGTACACTCGCATGCTTGAGTATTTATAAATATATAAATATAATACATTTTTGAATTGGGAAGACCAGCTTTAACTCTGGGCAGCACCGTTCTATGGGCTGTGGTTCCAGACTGAATAAAAAAGACAACGAACCAAGCACAGCATTCCCTTCTCATCTCTCTAGTTCTCTGGTTTCTGAGTGTGGATGCAATGCAAACAGCTTCCTCCTGCCCATGGCACCAGGTCTCCCCCACCATGATAGTGAAGTTCCTTTGAACTGTAAGCTAAGGTGAGCCATTCCTCTCTTTAGTTACTTTTTAAACGTATTTTGTCAGAGCAACAATATATGGAATTACTACAACTTTCATAGGAAGGAGAAGTGTACTCTGGGAAATAGTTTCAAAATCCAAAGAACAGTAGGCTTGACTGTTTGGAAGTAGCAGTGAGGCAGAATTCCAGCACTGTTCTTTGTATGTGAAAAATATGGGGACTAGGGATGTCTATGAGACTAATCAAGGACGTAGTCTTCAGGACATTATCAGCACTTTTCACTTCCGCTTCCTTGTTGGTTTTCAATATACTGCAAAAAGGCACTTTTCCTTTTTCTAGTTCAATCTCTGTTTCCTCCATCTGAAAGAGCACAGGCAGCAAGAAAACACAAATATAATAGGAGAACAATATGTCAACTGCTTTCAAGCATGCCAGAAATCATTCGAATTGAAATCAGGACTTAAGTGTTAACAGTTTTGATGATTTGTTCTCCCTTAGTTTTTGCTTTATTACTTTGCTTCCAACGACCTTTCCATCCCGTCCTCCATGCCTTCACATTTAAAGCCACAGGCATTTGGAAAAGTAACTTCTCTGCACACTGGCTATAGAAATTTATTTGCAAAAATGTCTTTTTTTAACATTGTGCACCTCTCTCTCTCTCTCTCTCTCTCTCTCTCTCTCTCTCTCTCTTTCTGTGTGTGTGTGTGTGTGTGTGTGTGTTTTCTCTCTGTCTTTGAGTGTGTGTGTGAGAGGGAGAGGAACTTGTATATGTACATTAGAAAAAAATTGTAGGGGTTGATTGCATCCTTCTAGCATGTTGGTTCTGAGAATGGAACTTTACTGATGAGCTATCTTCCCAACTTGAACATAAGCCTATACTAATTCCCACATTTACTGAATTGCCATAATAGAATTATGACATAATCCGAGATCTCTCCTTTCCTTCTCACTGTTGTGCAGAAGTTTATCACACACTTTACAGATTCATGGATTTAGTTAAGGCTTATAACATGCATGCTTATGTGTACAAATTTACCTCAAACAAATATCTTTCTAGAGATATTTTTCAGCAAACTTTTATGGAGTAGAGGTATATACAACATTAAATTTAAATCCAGGAGATTCTGATATGTCACTTTCATTCATTTATTTTTTTATTTTTTATTTATTTATTTTTTTTTGGTTTTTTTGAGACAGAGTTTCTCTGTGTAGCCTTGGCTGTCCTGGAACTCATTCTGTAGACCAGACTGACCTCGAACTCAGAAATCTGCCTGCCTCTGCCTCCCAAGTGCTGGGATTAAAGGCATATGCCACCACTGTTCAGCAGATATGTCACTTTCAAATGTGCATTTTTGCCACCAGGTGTATTTGGGAAGGCAGATATGAGAACAACTCTGGAAACAGAGTCAGCCACCCCTCTGTAAATGAAATTTATACCTACAAGCATCATTTAAGAGGATGCCCCCCTCAGTGTCATGGGAAAGGGGACAAATCTAAATTACTAAAAATTCAGCAATGGAAATTCTGTAGTCAAGGGTACAAATATCATCTGTGTTCTATGCTATGCCTGCCATCATTTCACTTCTCTTGCCTGAGAGCTATTATAAGGCTGGATATCATATTTTATTACCCCAGGTCCTATATGACTGAGACTTGTGACTACTGGGATGAATGAATATCTCTATCCTTAGAAGGTTTGATAATTAATTTAGTTGACATAACCATACAGTAATAACTTTAAAGGAGGGAAGCTACTTCTATATGGCCTTGCCTGATTTCTTAAGCATGAATCTAGAGGAAATAACAATAGTCTAAAGGACCTAGCAGGCAGGCTCTCTTTTCCTTCCCAGAATTCCCTATTGCACCTATTGCAGGCCCTACAACATACCATGAAGTTGAGGTGCATCGATCCAACTTACTAGGCCATAACTTAGGAAGACGTATGTCTTAGTTTGTGTTTTATTACTATGAAGAGACACCATGACAATGACAATTCTTATAAGCAAAAGCATTTAGTTGGGACTGCCTTACAAGTTTACAAATTTAGCCTGTTAGCATTATGGTGGTATTACTGGCTTGAATGGCAACTGGGAGGCAGATATCCTGCAGAAGATGTAGTCAAGAGTTCTACATCTGGATTAGCACACAACAGGAAGAAACAGTGAGCCACTGGGATGGGGTTAAACTTTGAAACCTCAAGTCCATCTCCAGTGACACACATCCTCCAACAAGGCCACTCCTCCTAATGTCACTCCCTAAGCATCCAAATATACAAGCCTATAGGAGTTCAGTCTTATTCATGCCACCACAACACAGCTATTTCTTTTCTTCTGTCTTTTTCCATTTAGGTACAAAGAACAGACTAAATATGCTTTTAAACCCTCTGACTAAACGGGATGGCTATTCTTGGTTGTCAGGCCGCTGGAATTACATACCCAAACTGCTGGATACTTGTGGGGGATTTTCACTGATTAGAGATATACCCTAAATCTGTGCTATACCTTCTAGTGGCAGGCCACATAAAGGACATGAAAGAAGGCAAGTTTTCATTTTTGCCTGTTTGCCTTTACTTTTGCTTATATGTCCTATTGCTACAGCTCCTCCATTGATAGGAGAACCAGCTTCTTTAAGTTTCTATTACAGACAAAGTGATTAGTTCTGCAGGACCCTGGCGCAAGGCTAGGACAACTGAGACATCCAGCCTTACACATTGAACTACTATAGGATTCTTGGCTTTTCAAGGGTGAACTAGTTTGCATCCTATAAACCAATGTAGTAAATCCCATATATAAATGTATATGCTCTTCTTGCATAACAAACCTAATTAACACACTAATGATCTGAGGTTTCTTTCTTCCTCTAAGGCTACCCATCTTGCATTGGCACTGTCTGCTATTGCCTTCCATGCTTCTCTTTTCTATTCTCCTTCTCTGAGCATCTTCAAGATTTCCGACTTACTGCCTTAGTTTTTCCCTTTAAACTCTACTAAGTGTTCTTCCAGCTTCTGTTTGAGCCCATTCAAAATTTCCACTTGGGTCCATTCTTAACTTCTCATGTTACTTAAATTAACAGACCTTAAAAGATATACTGGCTCCGTAGGTATCATATGAAGGCTTTGCTGGAAAACCCTAAGATTTCCTGTAATATTTCTTTCTTGTCCTTTATTTTTTTTCATTTGCTGGAAAATTAATCCATTCCTCTATCTCTAGATTACATCAAAATTAGCAGTAAAGAAATGAAGAAAGCCTGCTATGTTATTGCTAGTGTGAAGGTGTTGTAGGAATGTGAATACTCACACATACAATAAGATGTAGGAACTTCTGTACCTTTTATATGAGTTGGTGAAGTTTGGGATCTCAGTAGTGATACAGAGAAAAGTTATTTTATTGCTTGAGTTTTAAGCCAGAGTCCTGACTGGGGGCACCAACAGATTAGAGTCACCCATACTTCCCCAAAGAAAATCAATGAAAGAAATCAATGACTGAACTGAAAGAGTTTATTGTGCTGTGATACACAGGTAGGACACATCTGATGACTAACTTGCAGTTTGAAGAAAAAGAACGAAGCAAAACTCTGCTATTAGAATTGTGAGGGTCAGAGTCTCAGTGCTAGCAGTGCTATCAAGCCAGACTTGACAGCTGACCTTCAATAGACTAAATACAAAGTCATAGTGAAACTCAGAAAAAAAGAAATTTACTCAATGTGTCAGACAGTTTAGCTACGGAAGGAACTGACCAGCAGACCCCCAAAATAGGATGTAAAGAAAATAGGTGGAAGGCACCCCAGCTGGACCACAAAGTGATGTAGGTCTCAAAATAAGTTTTAAGGAAGAATAGATGCTAATGATCCCTAAGTGTCTGTAAAAAGCAAACTTAGGGCCCTGGTTTGAGAGTATGCACAGAATACTGTACCCCTATATATATTCTTGCTTTTTTTCACATCTGTTTATAACAGAAAGAGTTATGGGCAAAATAGACTTCTAAGTAAAGTATGCCTGTTTTCTAGAAAGGAGCACCTTGGGGGAACTAAAAGTGAGAGAATGTTGAAGAGAAGAATATAAACACTGAACATGTCATGGTGGATGCTGTTGGTGCTTTGCTTGGGACTCTCTTTGTCTGTATTGGTGGCCATGATTCTTTTTCTGTTCCAATTAAACTCTGACTCTTTGAATTATTACTGTGTATAGTATAACATATTTTCTCTAATGAGTGAAAAAAAAAACACGACTTATATTGAGGGAGAGAGGTCACATTGAGAAGAGGAACAAATATGTCCAGTTAGTCTCCCAATCCATAGTCAGGGGCACAAATTGGGATTGAGATTTAAGTAGATAGCAAGTGTTATGCATAGGCAAGCTGCTGCACAGGAATGTCTGCTCTGTTGCATAGCTAGTCTCAGCTGCAGCCTCTCCAGTAACAAGATCTTATAAGTTGTAATTCTTTCTATGTTAGATAAGTTCTTCCTTATGAACACCATCCTAGAGACTTGGAATTTCCTTCTTCCAGCATCAGATTCCATATCTTTGGGGACATTTTCTCAATAGTCTGATTGATCAAAGGAATGGTGCAACTGTCTTTTTTTTTTTTTTTTTTTTTTGGTTTTTCGAGACAGGGTTTCTCTGTATAGCCCTGGCTGTCCTGGAACTCACTCTGTAGCCCAGGCTGGCCTCGAACTCAGAAATCTGCAAGCCTCTGCCTCCCAAGTGCTGGGATTAAAGGCATGTGCCACCACCGCAGCACTTGCAACTGTCTTTCAAATCATTCCCTTCCTGCCAGAACAGCTACAATTTGACATGAATTTGCACAATTGAGCATCACCATAGAAGTAGTTCCAGGGTGACTTTGGGGCTAAGAAACCTATCATAGTTGAGTGAAACTTAGTACAGTATGTTGTAGATTATTTATCTGTCAGATCTATGGCCCTGGAATTTAAAGTAAAGTTGGAGAAAGAATAACTCAGCAAAGAACAGACTAGTGAGAGATCTGTGGAGTCATTTAGATAACTATAGATTTTAGAGGGGATGAGTGACCTCAAGGGACAGAACATAGTTGTAGATAAATGTCATCAATACCCTCATGAGGCAGGCATTTCAATCTTTACTGAGAGTTAATCTTCTTGCAGATAGCAGAGAAGCCTCAGAAATATCCTTGCTACCCTTTGAGAGGAAAGACCAGAGGCAAGACGTGGGTATGTAGAAGGTTAGAGACCTTGCTCCACAAACCAATTTATTCACTTCAAATTGCTCAGCATGTCCAAGTACCACACATTGAGTCACTATTTTCTGAGCTCTAAAAATAACAAGTATTTTGTCACAATCATCTAGACTGGTTAATATCTTAATCAGTGTAATGGCTGTGAAGAGACGCCATGGCCAAGCCAACTTTCTTAAAAGAAAACATTTATTTATGGGCTTGCTTGCATTTTCAGGTGATGCTATTATCATCATTGTGGGGAGCCCAGTAGCAGGCAGGCAACCTTGGTAATGGAGAAGTGTGGGTCAACGATCCACCACAGAGAAATAGCTGAGAGCTACATCCTTATCCACAGGCAGCAGGAAGAGAAAAAGTTTCTGAGCTTGGCATAGGCTTTTGAACCTTCAAAGCCCACCCCTAGTGACCTGCTTTCCCCAACAGGACCATAAATCTTATTCCTTTAATCTTTTAAGTAGTGCCTGTCCCTGGTGACTAAGAACTCAAATATATGAGCTTAAGAGGGACATTCATATTCTAATTATCATAGTCCTGCTTCTTTAATAGAATTGAGAAACTAAACCTATTTTATGCTAGAACCTGTAAAGTAGAAATACCATAGGTTTGTCATTGTTATTACTTTTCTATGTTTCTTTCTCTACATGCTTTATGGCTTTGTAAACTTACTTTATGGTATTATGAGTAATCCTGCGTGAGTTTAAGAGTTATCAGAATTGAATGAAAATCACACCTTGTATTAACAACCCTAGAAGGCTCACTGGCTGATAAGAACTTCATGATTACGAAGAGTTGGAATGTCACAGACCAAGAGCTGAATTATTTGGGGCTTTCTTAATTCTCTTAGTAGCCATTCAGTGTCCATGCTTTTGTATGACAGAGCAGCTTTTCAATGATCATGGAAGCCCTCTTGAATATTTAGCTACATAGCAGGCCTCTAGCTTCCACCAACCTCCAAATTAAGAACATCAAGAGAAAAAAAATCCACATCCTGTATCAGAACTTTCCAACATTTTCTTTTAACCTGCCTTCCTGGCCAAAGCAAACACTGTATTTAAAATGATCCTTGATTTACGGCTTACTTTTGTTCAACAATTATCCAAGTTCATGCAAACATCTCTATATTGATGCATTATTCCTGGCATCTTAAATCCATGGTCTTTGGCTATGGTCAAGCATCCTGAATTAGGACAGTCAAATTTGACTGCCAATGTGGGATGGAACTTGAACCACTTGGATTATATTTGTATGTTGCAGGTTTTCTTGCAGCAGAAAATTCCTTAGGCCTTTTACATTCCCAGGTTGGAAGGCAAGGTGGGTGGGATCCTCCCTTGAAAGCACCCTCCACATTGTTCCAATGTTT
>JADRCD010203503.1:16846-33520 GCA_019843815.1 Montemys delectorum
CCACCACATCATAATTGTTTGAGTCCTTTCAGGCTCAGCCACAGGGAAGTTCTTAGTAAAAGGAGGATTAAAAAAAAAAAGGCAGCCAGATTATTTGCCAAAGTATCACATGAATGTTCCAGTTTCTAATATGTTCCCCCTCTGAAACCTTTTGAGCCAGGCTGCTACTATCCACATTTCTCTTAGTCTCCCATGCTTCTATGAGAATATCCCAATATCCTCTGCTTACAGGATTCTACCACCTTTTTTAGCTCAAAGTTCCAAATTCTTCCACATTCTTTCAAAAACAACATGGACAGAATCTTCAGAGAAAAAGAACAATCCATGTACTAAACTCTTAGTTACATTTCTGTTCTGCAGGAAAGTATCATGACAAAAATTAGACTCATAAAAGAAATAGCTTATTTCCACGTACAGTTTCAAAATACAAATCCTTCATGGCAGGTGGGAAGCATGGTAGCAAGAGGCAAGTTCAGTACAGGGACTGGGAGGCTGAGAGATCACATCTTCAGTTCTTTAACAACCATACAAAACTGGACATGAGGGGAAGATATGAACATCAAAAGTCTATCACTAACGACTTCTTTCCTGAAAGCCATACCATCATCTGAAACATTGCCACAAATGCAGATCATGCTTTCAAATACCCAAGAAATAATTCTCACTTAAACTACCAATTATTCAGGTATGAAGCTGAAATTGGAAGAAATTAATTTAAGATACCATTAGCTTTCACCAAAACAGGAGTTAAGAATATTATTAGATAATATCTAAAAGCTAGAATTTCACCAGTTTACTATAACTAACCTGATGTTTCCATCAAGATATTAAAAATGCCTTGACTTATGACTGTTTATTTCTACCTCTATAAAGCATTGAAATGCTTCTACGTAAATGTCCATTTTGGATAACTTGTCTTAGCCAAAATAACAGATACTAATGGATCTGAATACATATCAATGAAGTTATGTTTAAATAATTCAGAATGTATTACTTTGTTTTGTATATTTTTTATTATTTATTTATCTACACACCAAATACTGCCTCCCTCCCAGCCCCCCCACAGAGTTCTGCCCCCATCCAGCCTACTCTTCACCCCTGAGAAGACACCCCAGGTATCCCCCTACTCTGATGCATCATGTCTCTTCATGATTTGGCAATACTCTTTCACTGAGGCCAGACATGGCAGCTCTTTGTAACCTATGTGCCAGGGGCCCCAGACTTGCCCGTGTATGCTCTTTGGTTAGTGTCTGGGTCCCTAGGAGGTCACAGGGGTCCAGGTTGACAAAGTTGGTTTTCCTGTGGGGTTGCCATCTCCTTGAGGGGCTACAGTTCTTCTTGTAACCCTTCCATAGGGGTCCAAGAACTCTGTTCAGTATTTGTCTATGGGTATTTGCTTCTGTCTCAGTTATGTGCTTGGTCAAGTCTCTCACAGGGCTCTATGCTAGACTCCTGTCTGTAAGTACAATATAGCATCACTAATAGTGTGAGAGACTGATGCCTGACCATGAGATAGGTCTCAAAGTGGGCTAGTCACTGGTCAGCCATTTCTTCAATCTCTGCTCCATCTTTGTCCCTGCATTTCTATTAGTTAGGAACAAATCAAAATGACCCTGAGATTTCACTTTACACTAACCAGAATGGCTAAGATCAAAAACTCAGGTAGACAGCAGCTGCTGCTGAGAATGGTGAAAAAAGAGGAATACTCATTCATTGCTGGTGGGATTTCAAACTTTAAAACCACTCTAGAAATCAATCTAGCAGTTTCTCAGAAAATACAATCCAGTCCTATCTGGAAACACAGATATACTGCTCTTGGGCATGTACCCCAAAGATGTTTCACCATACCACAAGGACACATGCACCAAGGTGTTCATAGCCAATTTACTCATAATAACCTGAAACTAGAGAGTTTGGAGGGAGATGCAGATGTTCCTCAATTGAAGAATGAATACAGAAAATGTGATAAATTTATACAATGAAATACTATTCATCTATTAAAAACAAGGACATTATGTATTTCACAAGCTATTGAACAGAAGTGGAAAACATCATTCTGAGTTAGCTAATTGAGGCCCCAAAATGCATGGTATATACTCACTGATAAGTAAATATTAGCGAAAAAGTTCATTTTACTCATGATACCACCTCACAGACTCAAGTAAGTTATACAAGAAGGAAGGCCAATGTGAGGATGTGTGCATGGTTTTTATAAAATGCCACAACCTGAGTAATTCATAGAGAACAAACATGGGTTTTCTCACAGTTCTAATGATTGATGATTCAAGGAACATATCATTCATATCTGATAGCTTATGAAGTTCTCCCTGTTGGGCTCTTAAAAGAAAAAAAAAAGTAGGTCAAGAGAGGGAGTTTGAGTTTGGAGGAGATAAAGAGAACCCAAACTATACCCATGGACCACTGTTGAGGGGCATCTTTCATCTGATTGTTCATGAGGGTAGATGTAGTTTCATACTGAAGGTTGAATTTTTAAAACAGAAATTTAGGGAGAAGTTTTCCGATAAAAGCACTGTGTATTATATGATCATTTGACAATAGCTGTGAAAGCTTCGTTCATATCTCACAAATGGTTAGTATGTTCTACCTCTGAGACAGGCTTATTTATTGGCCTGGAGTTTCACTGAAAAGGATAAACTAGCATTCCAGTGAGCACCCAGGGATCTTCTGCTTCTACCTCACCTCCTTCTATGACTGCATTTATGAGTATGAACCCATATGCCCAGATATTTGACAGGATTCTGGATATCCAACTCTGATCCCCACCCCCCCAAATAGATGGCAAGCACTTTTTGAGTTAAGCTTAGCCCTTGACTCAAAGACTCAAGTGTTTTAATAAGATTTCTAAGATGAGACTATTTTCAAAGTGTTTTAAAATTATTAACAAAAGATTTGGTACCCAAACTCTCACCAAAATATTGGAGCTCTATTTTTAAGCGGAAATTAGACCTAAACTTCATCATACAGAAAAAAAAAAGAAACATTAAAAACAAGAACAACATCAAAAATTGCTGTGTTTGCAATATTCTTTTGTCTGTGGTGAAATTATATAAGAAGTAAGCAGGAAATTTTATGACTCATATTTAATGATGTGCTTACATTATCAGAGACTTTTTGGAATTAACTTAATTATACATTTAACAGTTTATAAAAGTTATGACTCCATTATATTTACCCATTTTTGTTACTGTAAGTCTTTAACTAAAATATAATAACAATGTGAACAAAGAAATCACAATGGAACCTCACACTAACCAGCCACTTAAATTATAGGTTAATTAGTAGAAATGAATTCAGAGTATTACTGCATGATGTCGTAGAGCTCAAGAATTTTATAAACTGTAGTCATGCAATAAATTCTGGGCTCCTTTTAGAATAATTAGCACATTGATGCTACTTATGTAGTTTAAAAGGAATGTTTAACTTTTCCCATTATGTGTCGCTTTTGAAGGCCCACTCTGTTCTCTCAAGTGAGCAATCTTTCATCCTAAAGGAAAAGGGTAGCTCCATGGTCCCTGCATTTCATCTTTCTCCTTTTATATCTGAATTTAAAGCTCGAATGCCCACTCAGGCAAGACTTAATCACAGGCCTGGTGCAAAAGAAGGAACCTCCAAGGATTTTCCAGGTCATTTATTTCAATGCTGCATTTACCTTAAGTTCTAGGTCCTTTGTATAACTAAGGCTGAGCTAAAGGACACTTCAAATCTGTGTCTTTGGTTAAGATGCTCATCAAAATTTGATATTATCACATCTTTTTTCCCATCTCTTTTATAAAAGAGATACCCTGTGGAAAGTGGGTCAATTATCATTTGGAGTTTCTGATGTACCTGGTAGACTTTCAATTGTATTTTAGAAAATATATGTTTTATGTTTTATTTTTTTCTTACATCTATACATGTGCATATGAGTGTAGATACCACAGGGGCCAGAAAAGAACATCAGAACTCAAGGACTTTGAATCATTTGTTACAGTGTGTTATGATCTGTTGGACCTAGAGATTTGTGATTAATTTCTCTGCAATAGCAACAAGTGCTCTTAAACACTAAACAATATCTCTAGGCCCAATTCAGAGAAACTGTGCAGATTGTATTGCAGTCGTATTTCTCTAGATAATCACTGGATTCTGCAGTCATTAGTAGTCACTGCCATGTGGCCAGCAGGATCAATGTTATGCAACTAACTGAAGTCATAACCTGCCCTTGAATAAGTGGGGCCTCTAATTCTACCCTCTCAGAACCTGGCTTTTTGACAATGTATTCGCCCAGGAGAGCCACTGCTTAAGGCGGGAGAAGCTTTTTGGCCTATTCTCAAAAAACAAAAACAAAAACCTCAACAGAAAAAATCAGAGTTTAATTAACAAACTTTAAAGGTTGTACAGAAAGTCATTAGAAAAGCTAACAGGTACAATATTATAATACTGAGAAATATTAATCTAAGGTGAATGATGATTTTACTGCAAGAAGACAAAACAAAAGAAAGAAAATTAACCAAAACCAGAGACCTAGCTAATGGGAAGCTGGTCCGACCTCAAGCACTGTTCTCTGTTGTTGCAATTATCTAACAAAGAAATTTCGGCTGTAATTTATTTTGACCTGTGAGACAGCTTCACAGAGCATTTTGATGTATGAGACCATATTGAACAGAAAGAAAAATATGATCAAAATGTATGTGATTGTTTTATAAAGATCATTTACTGGGGTACTGCTGGGCCTTGAGAATAAAACTTGGGGATAACTGGGAGATTTTTCTTTACAGGCCTCAGTCAGTAAGAATTTCCCAGGGAAAACTGGCATATCCTTTACAATAGATGATACTATCACTCCTGCCTCTAGTGAGGAGCATGCCTGTGGGGCAGTGGACTGTTTGGAATTAACTTGGAGTTAGCCTGGTCCTCGGTTGAGCAAAGCTTTGAAGCCACAGAAGGGATGGTAGGAGCTTTGATTGCTCTCAGGCACCAGACTTCTGTCACATAGCCACAGCCTCCCATAGATTCATGGCCATCAATCACATAAGGGCAATGCCCAAAGCTCCTCCACATGAGGCATCCCTAAAGTCTCAGACGAAGCCAATAGGAAAAGAGATGTGATCTGTGGCCATGTAGACTCAAGACAGGGCTCTCCATGATAATGTAGTACCTAGAGGCCTGGAGGGTGTAGTCAAAAGCCTTCCTTCCCAGACATTCCTCCCTGCAAAAGGTATTTAATCTCAGGCCCACTCTGAGAAGTGGAGTATGGTTTTATGCATCCACTTTCCACTATGACAATAAATGATTTAGAACAACAGACTGTCTTTTTTCTTCAGGGTCTGCGGTGGGGAGCCATGGAGAAGGCCTTTAAGACACTGACACCAGCCGTGCCCCTCCCCTCAACTCTGTTCTCTGCTCTTCATTGACTCCCAGCAGTGTATAGATGTCCAAAAGTCTAAGAACCCTATGGTCCTGACATTGTCCTAGGCCTGGGGACCCCCAAACCAGCTCTGGCTCTCCCATATCCCAGACTGTGCTTTCCTACCCATGGAGGAACTTAGAACATTGCTGCAGGCAGGGAGGAGTACCTCATTCACTGCTACCTCCTCCAGGTTGATGATCTGAGTAGTGTTAATTGGGAACTGCAACAACCCACCTCTTCACTTAACCCCTCACGTCTCTGTTATTGTTCTGTATGTAATCTGGAAAAACCAATATACATCACTAACATTCAGTTTTTAATTGAGGTATTATGTAATACATTAAGTTCATAATGAAATTTTAGCACTAATATTTTATAATTTTAAGATCTCAAGTGTTTTAGTGTGTCTTCTGAAATAGTTCAGGAGGTTCTCTGAAAGTGTTACTCTCCCATTCTGGGAAATTCCAAGTGTTCTAGAGGAGCTTTAAGAGTCTGGAACAGGAGCAGCAGAATCCCCTAATGGAATTTTTCTAGGTATCTTTGATGGAAAAGATGCTCTCCAGTTAAACAAGTTGTATTATAATGTAAATTTATTTAGAAATGTCTTAAATATATTTACGTGAAAATATATTATGGGAAATAAGCATCAAAGAGTAGATATTATAGCTATTCCCTTGATAGTAATGAAGAGAACATGGATGGCTAGGGCTACATCATACCAGACAGACCCTGCCCTTAAGAGACAGTGTGTATATATGAAATATGGGGCAATGGTCTTCTACACTATTGCTTAAACAACAAGTGTTATTACATAGTATAAATATAAAAATGCTTCAGTTTCTAAATGTAACTGAAATGAAAGAGAAATGATTATTTTGTTGATTGGTGTTAGAATATATATGGGGTTTGATCACCAATAATTAAAAAATGTTTCATGAGTGTACATTATTTATATATGAAATTTTGTTTCATTATTTGCATTTAAGTTATTTATTTCCAAATATATTTATATACATGGGCCTTGTCTAAGTGGACATTTCATATTTTTAGCTCCCGGGACATGTCTGTAGGATACTATCTCAAAGGAGGTGTCCTGGCACTTGAAATCTTTCTTCCATCTTTCCTTTGACTTTCCCTGAGCCTTGGAAACATAAATACATCCATTGGGTCTGAGACCATACACTTAAATTTTCTGGATTTTAGGCACATCTGCTGAAAAATAAGCTTCTTTGATTAAGGAATGAGAATTAAATTTATAAAAGGATAATTTAGAATACAGTTAAAAATTAGTTTAGTTGAGAAAAATTATAGTATTATATTTTATTCTAGGTTCAATGGCTTCTGTAGTCATTGATAATTGTCTATTTTTATAGTACCAGACACCAAAAATTTTAGTTCAGAATTTTATCAGACCTTCAAAGAAGACCTAATACCAATACTCTTCAAACTATTACACAAAAGAGAAACAGAAGAAACGCTAACTAATTCATTCTCTGAAGTCATAGTTATGCTTACACCTAAACCACAAAAAGAGCCAACAAAGAGAACATCAGACCAATTTCACTTATGAATTTTGGCGCAAGAATACCCAATAAAATTCTCACAAAACCAATCCATGAACATATCAAAATGATTTTTCTCCATGATCAAGTAGGCTTCATGCCAGAGACACATAGATGGTTCAATGCATGGAAATCATTTAACATAATCCACTACATAAACAAAGTGAAAGAAAAAAAAAACATGATCATTTCATTACATGCTTTAAAAACATTTGACAAAATTCTACATCCCTTCATGTAAAAAGTCTTGGAAAGACCAGGAATTCAAGGCCCATACATAAACATAATCAAAACAGTATACAGCAAACCATTAGCCAACATAAACTAAATGGAGTGAAACTTGAAGCAATCTCATTAAAATCAGGGACTAGACAAGGCTGTCTATTTTCTCCCTCTCTACCCCATATAGTACTCAAAGTTCTAACAAGAGCAATTATGCAACAAAAGGAGGTCAAAAGGATGCAAATTGGAAAGGAAAAAATTAAGGTATCACTATTAGCAGATGATATGATATTATACTTAAGTGACACCAAAAATTTCACCAAAGAATTATTTCTGCTGATAAACAACTTTAGCAAAGTAGCTGGATATAAAATTAACTCAAATATATCTTAGCCTTCCTCTACTCAAAGGGAGGATAAATGAGCTGAGAAAGAAACTAGGGAAACAAAACCCTTCAGAAGAGTCGTAAGTAATATAAAATATCTTGGTGTGATTCTAACCATGCAATGACATATCTGTGAGACAAGAACTTCAAGTCTTGGATGAGAGGAATTGAAGAAGACCTTAGGAGATGAAAAGATCACCCATGCTCATGGATCAGTAGGATTAACATAGTGTAAATGACTAACTGACCAAAAATAATTTACAGCTTCAATGAAATCTCCATCAAAAAGCCAACTCAATTCTTCACGGAGATAGAAAGGACAATTCTCAAATTCATCTGGAATAACACTAAACCCAGGATAGTCAAAACTATTCTCAACAATAAGAGAACTTCTGTGGGAATCACCATCCCTGACCTCAAGATCTACTATGGAGCAACAGTGAGAGAGAGAGAGAGAGAGAGAGAGAGAGAGAGAGAGAGAGAGAGAGAGAGAGAGAGAGAGAGAGAGAGAATGGCATTGGTTCAGAGACAGACAGGTAGATAAATGAAATAAAACTGAAGATCCAGAGTTAAACCCACATACCTCTGGTCATCTGATCTTTGACAATGAAACCAAAAAACATCAAGTGAAAAAATGACAGCATATTCAACAAATGATGCTTGCTCAAGCTGCAGTTTGAATGCAGAAGAATGCAAATTGATACATTCTAATCTCCTTGTACAATGCTCAATTCCAAGTGGATCAAGGGTCTCCACATAAAACCAGATGCACTGAATCTAATAGAAGAGAAAGTAAGAAAGAGCCTCAAACACATCAACATAGTGGAAAACTTCCTGAACAGAACACCAATCACCCACGTTCTAAGATCAATTACAGATAAATGGGATCTCATAAAACTGAAAAGCATATTCAAGCTTACAAAAGGGCACAGTCAACAAGTCAAAATGGCAACCTTTAGAATGGGAAAAGAACTTTACCAAGAGTACATCTGATAGAGAGCTAATATCCAATATATACAAAGAATTCAAGAAGTTAGGAATGGATACAGAAAATGTGATACACTTACACAATGGAGTACTAGTCAGCTATTAAAAACAATCACTTCATGAAATTCCCAGGCAAATGGTTGAAACTAGAAAATGTAATCCTGAGTAAAGTAATCCAGTTACAAAAAAACACACATGATATGTGCTATGCAATAAGTGGATATTAGGCAAAAAGCTCTGAATATTCATGATACAACTTATAGACCATATGAAAATCAAGAAGAAGGAATTGCAAAATGTGGATGCTTCAGTCCTACTTAGAAGGTGGGAACCAAATAATCACAGGAGGTAGAGGGAGGGAGGGCTTTGGGAGGGAGTGAAATGGAAAATTGAGGCAGGATCAAGTGTTGAAGGAGAAGTGACAGAAGTACAGAAGGTAAAGAAATTTAACAGAGGATTGTAGCAGTGGGGGATAGGGAACTAGGAGTAGCCATTAAAAAGTCCCAGATGCCAGGAAAGCAAGAGGCTCCCAGGTCACAATGGGGATGACATTAGCTGAAACACCCAACAAAGGGGAGAGAGCTAGACATGCCCCTCAACCCCCCCAGTTGAGGGATGGGGGCCACCCACCCATCACAAAAATATTAACAAAGACTTGTTCATGTCTAAAGAAAATGCAGGGACGAAGACTGGAGCAAAGACTGCCCCACCTAGGGATCTATCCCATCTGCAAACACCAAGCCAGTGATGCCAAGAAGTGTTTGCTGACAGGAGCCTGGGAGCGCTTTCCCTGAGAGTCTCACCAATACAGATGCAGAAGCTAAAAGCCATCCTTTCGACTGACCACTGGGACTCCAATGGAAGATTTAGAGGAAGGACTGAAGGAGCTGAAGGGGTTTGCAGCTATATACGAAGAACAACAATATCAACAAACCAGACACCCCAGAACACCCAGGGACTAAACCACTAACCGAAGAGTACACAAAAAGGGCTCCAGGACTCCAGATGTTTATGTAGCAGAGAAATACCTTAGCTAGTATCAGTGAGAGGGGAGGCCTTTGATCCCATGGAGACTTAGGACCTGACTCCTTTGGTGGGAGAGTACAGTCTGAGGTCTAGGGAACAGCTGGAGCTGGCTGGGGGGTCCCCGGGCCTGCACAGATGCTGTGGCCATCTGGTTCTCAAGACCTTGGGCACCGAGGCGCTGCTGGATGTTGTGGAAGAGCTGAGAACAGAGAGGAGGCCTGCATGCACGCTGAATCTAGTCCAGGCTGAAGGGGAAAAGAGGAGAAAGATCTGGCTGGGTCTCTCCTGGAGGAAAGTCCTTGACTTGGCTTGGTGGAGGCCATGGCTGGAAGAGCTGAGAGGCTTTCGTTGGGAGATTAGGTGGCCAGGTCTTCAGGCAAAGGCCTGTTCCATTGCTCCTCATGGGAGATCCCAGTGAAGAGAGACAGCCCATGATTTTAAGCCATTTATTGTCATGGTGGAGAGTGACAATACGTAAAACCATACCCCTGTTTCTCACAGTGTGACAGAGGTTAAATACCTCTTGCATGGAGGAGTGTCTGGGAAGGAGAGTTTATTGGCTAAGTCTCCAGACCTTTAGGTCCCTCACAAAAATGGAGATCTGTCTTGAAGCTATGTGATCTGTGGAGTGGCTTGGGGCATTGCTTACCTTACTGATGGCCACAAACCTATGCAGAACTGTGGCCTCCTGTCAGGAGGAGGGCAAAATACCTAGCATCCCTTCAGGGTCATGGGGCTTCAAGTCTTTGATCAACCAAGGACAAGGCTGTCTTCCATAGTCCTAAAAGGGAGGCCCTTCATAGAAGCAATGGGGGAGGGGGAGGGGATAGAGTAACCAGGAAGGGGGGATAACATTTGGAATGCAAATAATTCAATTAACCAATAAAAATAAATAAAGAAAGAAGTATAATAAAGTTTGAGGGGACTGAGTGTAGGTATATCCAGGATGGGCAAAACGTCATTGGCTGGGGGATTATGTTATTTGGTATACCTCATTAGCATGCAGAACCATTTTAGAAATATCATTTGCTAGATGATCAGGATTTGTTATGATAAAGGAAATTGATTATATATAATCAATAAAATATATATTCATGGTTGATATATTTATATATTTACACCAGCCATATATATATGTATACATATATATATATATATATGCATATTTACCATGAATTCTCTCCTTTACAGAGTCTTAAGTTCAATTAAACTGCTCTGGTTTACCCGAAATTCCATTACTGTACTCCTAGGATTTCCTTTCCAGGCTGATTATTTTTCTGGTTCAAAAGCTTTACAACTTAGTAGGACTTCTGACTTTTTTTCTTCCTTGGTTGCTTTCACTGTACCTTCCAATATTATAAGAATACAAAACATTTCTAATGTGGATTATGAGTATGAAACGTGTCCTTATGCTAATGAGGTCAACATTTTCTGAATGAGGCATTATCACTGTTCTTAAATTTTTAACAATGGAAAGTATTAATTTTTTATATGCTTTTCCTGATCTTATTGAGCAAAAATTTACTGCAACATCTAGTAAAATGATAAAATACATTAACTGTTTTGTATACATTGAACAATCATTGTAATTCCCTAATAAAAACCCTAATAAAATTTCTTCTTATTCATCGAACATGTTATAGAATCTGGTGTGATAGTATTTAATTAGGGATGCTTGGATCTATGTTTACAAAGGTCTTTGGTCTTTGGGTTTCCTCTGCTTGTACTGTCTTTTTCTGACTCTGAAATTAGAATTATCTTGGCTTACAAAATGAATTGAATTTAGGAGTAGTATCTTTTATTTGTATAAACGTTTGGAAAAAGTTTAGAAAGTGATAGACCTTGATTCTTCTTGAACAACTGTAGTTCATATAGACATCATAGGCATAAACAGGAATATCTAACAAGCTCCAGAAGAATATATTCTTCTTTCTGCATAAGTCAAACTTTCCAAAGATCATCTATCATGTTACAAATTATTAATAAATTCCAGAGTTGAAATCATTAAGCCATTGTTTTCAGCTGAGTACAATAACACTGGACATCTATGACAAAAGAAAACAGAAACATTCACAAATATGTTGAGGTAGATTTTCAGTACCCACATAACAAGCAGCAAGCTATGCCTGTACTTCCAGATAAGCAGAAAAAAAAAGTCAAGATCCCTGTGCTTTTTGCCAACTAGTATAAATGAATCAGTGATTCCTTAGATTCAGTGAGAGATCTTGTCTTAAAAACAATATGAAGACATGATCGAAAAGATGCTTAACTTCTGGTTTCTCCATTCATGCCTACTCACATGAACACATACATCATCAAACATGTTCAACTTTATAACGAATAAGTACTTTCCATGGCCTAGGGTAATCTTAATTTCTTTTGCATGTCTCTGGGGTAAAATACCATGACAAATACCACATAAGGGAGAAAGGATTTATTTTGCTTCACAATTCAAGAAAGTCGTCCAAAATTCTCCAAAAGTTGGAGAGAAAGAACTTAATGAGGTTCTCATGTCAAGTCTGCAATATGGAAGCATAAAGGAATGAGTACTAATGTTCAGTTCACTTCCTTATTTTGATTCAGTCTATGGCCAAAGTCCAAGGATTAGTGCTACAAAATTTCAAGAGTTGCCTTACCCTTTTAATCCACATTCCTCAGGCATAGCCAAGGGGATTCAAGAGGATTCTAGATTCTGCCAAGTTGACAACACGAACCACCACATTTTCAAGTTGACCATGACAACACTTTCACCTATATGGTATTTTTTTTTTATGAAATTCTTGAATAATGATTTTAAAGAAAGTACATGAAAAGCAAAAACAATGATCTCCTAAGTACAGATCTGAAGAGAAATTACAAGGTTATTAGACTG
The DNA here is from genome assembly GCA_019843815.1 of Montemys delectorum. NCBI lineage: Eukaryota > Metazoa > Chordata > Mammalia > Rodentia > Muridae > Montemys > Montemys delectorum. Next base: position 29,308 of record JADRCD010203503.1, read on the forward strand.
TAGGGTCACAAGTAGTCAATGATAATAAGCTAATTTTTGCTAATAATTTAAACAACAGTTGTTCCAAAAAATTAGAGAATTTAGTTTGATATTTTCTTGTTTATACATATAAGCAGGTTTATCCTGATATATTGGCAGTTGGTGGATTCTTGGTGAGTTTCAATTCTCCTCTGAGATGTGACCATTAATACACATTGTTCATGTTCTGGAATATGGACATACTGTTATATTTAATTGGTTTCAGTAGGGTTTAAAAAAAAGTATAAAATGTTGGAAAGACAGTGTATACTTGTATACTGTGAAGTTTTAATTACATGAAAAACATACAAAAATACAGGTACGGGTACCAATATCAGTATCTTTGCTCATTGTGATAGATTTCAGCCCTTTATAGCCAGACCATATCTATGGACCATGTGAATTGCTACTAAACATCTCTTTGCTTATCAGATTGATGAGGGCCTCAAGGTCAAAGCTTGTGAAAATTAGTTGAAGCCAAGGTTCAATCCCCCTTCATTGTTCTGTGAAAGATATATTCCTAATATTAGAAATACATGTTTCTGTGAGATACATTAATTAATATATATTTTGCTAATAACACTGTGGATATTTCTAAGAAAGTTATATGTGCCAGACTTGGGGAATCACTATCTACCATTTTTACCCTCAAGAGTCGTATATGCCTTTGCTATTTTCATGCTTGCAGCATTCCTTTGAAAAAATTTAAAAATAATTCTTCCTAAAACATATTAATTACTTGTAATGCATATTATTACAAAACTTCATATATACATATATAAATGTTTGTAACCATTTTCACACCAACCAAAGAAAGACCTGTGAGTCTCTCTATATCAAGACTAATTCCATATACAAACACCCATTGTTTTATGTTAAGCCAAGTTTTCATTTTGGGTTGATATTAAAGGAAATGGTGATATTTAAAGTTGAGCCAGTGGATATGTGGATAGAAAAAGTTGAGAAACCACTGTAAGACACTTGGCAGAGGTCCAGACAAATCGCAAATGCCTCCTAAACACTGGGTGACTAAGTGCTCATTAAAGACTATCAGAACAGAGGACAGGAAGGCCACATGTTAAATAGTAATCACTGACAAAAGATCACATTAAATGTCATGTAACAATTTTGTGTTTGTTGGAGCAAGTCATAAATAAGATGAGCTAAGTCTCTGAAATGAGTAATGACACTCATTTGGGATCCAGATGTGGTGACACAGAATGCCATCACACAAGTGGGTTTATAGGAGCTGTTAATAATGATAACGTTTATTAGAAGGTATTTTAGAAAATATGACATTATTCAAAGATTGCAGAGTCCAACGTTCCAAATTTTCTAAAGGCAGGATGTTCTAGCTGAAACTCATTCTCTGTCATGATTTCATTTCTGTGGCTATGACAAAATATCCTGAGCAAATGCAACTTAGGGGAAGAAGGGTGCATCTCAGCACACAGCTGTAGGCTTCCGTCTGTCATGGAGCAGAAGTCAAGGCAGGAAGTCAGGCAGACACTCACCTCCTCGACTATAAACCTGAACCTCCTGAGCCTGTCCTGACTTCCTTCCCTGTTAGACTATGATTTAGAAGTGTAAGCCAAATAAGACCTTTCCTCACCGTGCTGCTTTGGTCATGGTGTCTCCTTATAGCAGTAGCAACTCTAAATAAGACAGGAAGGCTTCCTACTCTAATAGAAGACAAGAATAGCTCCCTTCCCCCATCAACATGCCCAGAGGCCAATCAGATCTACATGATCCCTCAAGTGAGAATCCCTTCTGGATGATGATTCCAGGTTGGGTCAAGGTGATGCTTAAAATTAATAGCCCCAACTCCCTAGCCTTGTACTTCCTTGTACTTTCCTTTTTACCTGACTTTGTAAACAATTATTAACAAATTCTCAAGTGCCCCTTACTCTTTTCTGGATTAGCTCCCTGTAGGAAATTAAACTTTCCTGCATTACCATTACTTTTAACTTCCTAGATAGAGCTTTCTGCAAAAATGCTCTATATTTGCCTGCTCTTCAACTTCAATGACCTAGCCTTCACTCCAAGTTGCCCCATAGTACTATACCATACCATTTAGCACAGAAAAGTAATATTGTCAATTTTTATGAATGTTTAAATACCAGTACATTGTGTACTTCTGTGCTGGTTAGTATTAACAGCTTGATAATGCCAAACAGCAGAGATGAGCCAAGGTCCTGGATATGTCTGTCACAGATTATGTAAATTAGGTAACTGAAGTGAAAAATCCTACTCTAGTGGGTACAGTACCTGGGTAGGCTCCTAGACTAATAGAAATCAGGAAGGAAGCAGAGCACTGGGATCCATACTTTTCTGTTTCCTGACAATGGATGTAGTATGTCCAGATGTCCTATGCTCCTACTTCCATGCCTTCTCTGCCAGGATGAACTTGTCCTTGAATTGTGAGGTTCATACAAATTCTTTCTTCTTTAATTTGCTTTCGTCACGTATCTGGTATCAGATGTTAGGGAATTAATATGACAATTATGAAAATGATTCCTTGTATCTTATTTCTGTCCCTAGGGTTTTTGGCATAAGTTGCAATATAAACCAGGCCCTCTGTAAATGAAAGAGTGGGCAGGGGCTGGAAGTGGTGATCCGGTGGTTCAGGCTAGGTAGGTGGAAGTGAGGGCACAGGAGTTCTCAGTCAGGCTGCAAGCACAGGGCCCCAATGGTGTGTCTAGTTGAAAGGATGCAATGCATAGTTGTAAGATATTTTATTATAGAAAGGAGAGTGAAGAGATAGAAAAGTAGGAGAAGAGAGAGGAAAAGAGAAGAGAAGAGAAGAGAAGAGAGGAGAAGAGAAGAGAGGAGAAGAGAAGAGGAGGGGAGGGGAGGGGAGGGGAGAGCAGAGAAGAGAAGAGAAAGGGGGAGGGGCAAACTGCCCCTTATATGGTGGGCAGGGTTATCTGTCTGTGGGCTGGGCTATCTGTCTGTGGGTCAGGGCATACCTGGCTGTGGTCAGATGACTGGGGATAGAGTCCAGCCGGAATGCTGGGAGCTTGGGGCATTGTCTACACAATTGATAGCACAGGCTAGTGGAGTTGGAGGACTCATGGAATCAGCCTATGTCTGGGAACATGTCTCTACTGTTTCCATCCCTTGTGAAATCTTTCACTGGGTTTCCAAAAGTTGAGACTCACTCAACCAAAACAGAGACTGCTTTTCATGGTCCCATACACAGTTATATGCACTTGCACACCCATACACATGGAGTTCGTTTTAACTTTCTTTTGGTGATTCTTTCTGTGGTGAATCTTAAAGATTTTCATCCTTTCTTCTTCAAACCATATCATGACTCATTTTCACTTTCTTTCTAGGTTCACCGTTCTTGCTCATTTCAGTTCCTTTACAGTCTGCTGCTTACAATCTGAATCTTGTGGTCATCATAAACAGATCTTGATTTATTGTTTGTTAACTTCATCTTGCTTCATATGTGTACATTTTCTAAAAGTAAAACCCTATACAAATTTTGAATTGTGCTTATATATGCATCTGTACTCATGCATGCATGCCCATGTTACTTCATATGTGTGCTCCTCCAAGTGAAAGACAGAGTGGGTGTTGTTCCTCAGTTGGTGCTCACCTTGTTTACTAAGACAAGGTGTCTTATTCATCTGAAACAATTCAAGTAGGCTTAACTTGCTAGCAATGGAACCCTAGGGATCCAACTGTCTCTGCTTCCTTGGCCATTTGTTTATGTTCTGAGGAGTTGAACTCGAAGTTCTCATGCTTTAACAGAATGCACTCTACTGAACAACCCCAACTTGACAGCCTTTATTCTTAAAGTTCTCTATTGTGAAGGCTTCATTGGAATCACTGTGACCAGCTCTGCTCCTACATCTCTTCTTTCCCATGTGTCTTAGTCAGGGTTTTTATTCCTGCACAAATATCATGACCAAGAAGCAAGTTGGGGAGGAAAGGGTTTATTTAGCTTACTTCCACATGGCTGTAGATCACCAGAGGAAGTCAGGACTGGAACTCAAGCAGGTCAGGAAGCAGGAGCTGATGCAGAGGTAATGGAGGGATGTTCCTTGCTGGCTTGCTTCCCCTGACTTGCTCAGCCTGCTCTCTTATAGAACCCAAGACTTCCAGCCCAGGGATAGCATCACTCACAAGGGGCCCTACCCCCTTGATCACTAATTGAGAAAATGCTCCACAGCTGGATCTCATGAAG
>JADRCD010203504.1:0-13165 GCA_019843815.1 Montemys delectorum
GGGGCGTTGAAGTAGAGTTCTATTTTATAGCCCATAACTCTCTTGTATGGTGGGTCTACAACCATGAGACAGCATGTCCTTCCTTTGAGCTCAGTTCCATCCCATCGATCCCATGCCACGCTGTAAACACTGACCCAGGGGTTCTTCAAATGCAGGCACCTTCCTCCTCCTGGGGACTCTTCTGCACCTGCTCATCTACTCATCAGGCCCCACGTGCTACACTGTGTCCAGGGACATCTAGGGCCCACTCTCAGCCTCAGGCGTATTATGGAAACTGCCCAGACCCTCACTTCATCCTGGATAAAGTGAGGATATCAGGTCCTCTGTCAGAGTTACTGGAAAGTCTAGGGGCTTGGGAGTAGGGGTGTAGCCCAGTTGGAGAGTGCTCACCTCCACTGAGCGTGTCTGTGTTCATCCCTAGCATGGCATGAAACAAGGTCTTGGTGGCTCTCACCTCTCACCCCATCTCCCCTCGTGCAGCTGTCACACTGAACACTTGGGGCTGCTGTGTCAGCACCTGATAGCCTCTGCCTGAGGGCCATGCACTCCTCACTCTAGACTTAGGCCCTGAGACTCCACCTCCACGAGTGAAGTCAAAGCCGGGAGCCATCTTTCCCAGCCTGTGCTTTCTTACAGTAGAAGAGAGGAAGGGGGGTGGTGGGGGATCCACCAGCCCTGCAAGCCCTTCCTCAGCACAGACAGAGCACCCTGAGGCCTGAGAGAGTGAGACGCTGAGGGGTGGTGCCTTAGTCAGGAAGTAGAATTAGGGCTCAATTTTTTTAGCACAGTTCCTGGCGCTTCCTAGTTAAGTGCAGGCAATAGGGAAACCCCAGGCCCTGGCCACAAGGGAAGGAAGGAAGACCAGTCCATGCCTGGGTGACTAAGTTGCCAATCTGGTGCCAACACATGGCCCCAGCCATGTGCTAACCACCGAAGAATCCTGTGGAAGAGGAAGGCACCTTATCAAAGGATAAGAGAGAAATACAAGAAGCTGCCACTGAAACCGCTGGGGTTTTTGTTTTTTTGATTGTTGATGTGTGTATGTGTTCTGGGGGTGTAAATGTGTGTGTGTATGCGATATGTGTATATATGAGTGAGTGTGTGTGTGTGTGTGTGTGTGTGTGTGTGTGTGTATACTGTGGGTATATTGTGGTGCGTGTGGATGTGTGGTATGGATGTATTTAGATGTGTGTGTGTGCTGTGAGTGTATGTGTGGTGTTTGTGTGTGTATGTGTGTGTGTGCGTGGTATATGTATATGTGTGAGTGTATGTAATTGTGTGTGGTACGGGTATATGTGTGTGTGTGGTATGGTGTGGCATGTGGTGTGTATGTGTGTGTGGTGTAGTGTGTGTGTGTGTGTGTGTGTGTCTATGTGTGCATGTTGTCTGTGTACGGTATGAGAATGTGTATGTGTATGTGTGTGTGCTATGTGTGTGGTATAGTGTGGTGCATGTGTGTTGCATGGGCACACATGTATGTATATAGGCCAGAGGCTGGCATGAAGCGTCTTCTTCTGTCCCTCCCCACCATTTTTACCTGAAGTTCACTTATGTGACTAGATTGTCCGGCCATCCAACCCCAGGGGTTAGCCTGCACCCTCCTCCCCAGTGTTAAGGTCACAAATGCTCGCAGATTCTTATGTGGCGTCTAAAAATCAATCTCAGGACATCATGCTTTGCATGGCCAGCACTTACCCGGGTCAGCCAGCTCTCTGGCCCAGTACTCTTTAAACTTGAAAACAAAAATTTGTGTCACAAAAACTAAAACAACCATAACCCCTACAAGCTGGCTCAAGTTTTCCCCTGCTTCATTACATTCAGCACGTATGAAAACAATTTATCTTAATAGCATTCGGATGAGCGGTCCACTTAATCATTTTCCTACCACAGTTAAATTTTTAATAAAGGATCTCCTGACAGTTTGTTTTCTTAAAAGCCCTAGCAGAACACAGTGTGATTCGCTCAACTCCAGTCCTGGTTACAGACTGCAGCGAACTGCGTGGTGCTCTGAGAAGCCAGGCTGCAGGACAGGCTAAGGCCAGGCTCCTTGCCTGAGCCTCCACGAGGTCCTCAGCTCTTGCAAGGAACCAGGCAAGAATCATCGGTTCCTAAAGGACTAAGGGGACAGATGTGGCTATCTGGGGTCTGTCATTCCAGACCCCGGTCCCTTTTTTCCTTTGTCACAGCAATGTTGGGAAAGAAATGGGGGAGAAGGGGCTCCCTGCTGCAAGAGCCCGTCACCATGGTATCTGTCAATAGTTGTGTTAGGGTTCTCTTGGAGACAGAACTGATGGAGTGGATGGATAGATAGATAGATAGATAGATAGATAGATAGATAGATAGATAGGTAGATAGATAGACAGACAGACAGACAGACAGATAAGACGTGTAAGAATGGCTTACAGTCTGTGGTCTAGCTAGTCTAACAATGGCTGTCTACCAATGGAAAAATCCAAAGATCCAGTAGTTTGTTCAGTCCATGAGACTGGATGCCTCAGTTGTTCTTCAGTGGACACTGGAATACTGAAGAAGTAGACGTTAATGCTACTGAAGGAATCGATTTTCCAGCAAGAGCAAGCAGGCAGAGAGAGCAAGCTTCCTCTATCCATGTCCTTTATATAGACTATGTCATTCTGGGCTTTCCCTGGGGACAGATGTGGACAGGACAGAGACAGTCCTGACTTCAAAGAAACCATGGCATGATAATTAATTACCCATGTGGTGTAACTGTGGAGCTTCTGGCTCCCATGGAGTGATGGGCCCCGGAACCTGACACTGTCTGAAGCTGTGGCCCAGACTAGAGGTGGATCTGCATTCATGGTGGATCTTCTACTTCAGAGGTCCAGATTAGAAGTAGGTCTTCCCATTTCAGATGATTTAACTAAAAAAAAAGAAAAAAGAAAAAGGAAAGGGAAAAAGAAAAAAAATCCCTCTGAGTTGTGCCCAGCCACTTGAGTTTTAGCTAATTCCAGGTGTAGTCAAATTGACAACCAAGAACAGCCACCATAGAAGACTTGTTACTCTGACCCCAGCCTCAGAGGACATCTGGAGTGTTTCGGATGGTACTGGGGGTACTGAAGCCCATCACCCCAGCATGCTGGAAGTGCCACAATTACACCATTATAGATTATTAATCACAATACTGTGGGCTCTGTGAGGTTAGAAATGTGTCTGTCCTGTTCATATCTGTCCTGAGGGAAGGCCCAGAATGACATAGACCCTCACAGAGCATCCATCAAAGCCAGTGTGGTGGTGCCTGCTTGGGGTACCAGGGCACTCCAACCAGGGCAACTAAGAAAAAGGACAGTGTTTGTCTTAGTCAATGTTCTATTGCTGTGAAGAGACACCATGACCAAGGCAACTCTTATAAAGGACAACATTCAATTGGGGTGGCTTATAGTGTCAGAGGTTTAGTCTATTATCATCATGGCAGGGGAGCATGGCAGCGTGTGGGCAGACATGGTGCTGAGAGTTATACATCCTGATTAGCAGGCAGAAGGAAGAGAGAAGAGAAAGGAGAGAGGAGAGGAGAGGAGAGAGAGAGAGAGAGAGAGAGAGAGAGAGAGAGAGAGAGAGATTGAGACTGGACCTGATCTGAGCATTTGAAACCCGAAAGCCTACCCCCAGTGATACACTTTCTCCTACAAGGCCACACCTCCTCCAGCTAGGCCACACCTCCTCCAGCTAGGCCACACCTCCTCCAGCTAGGCCACACCCCCTAATCCCTCCAGTAGTGCCACTCCCTAATGACCAAACATTCAAATATATGAGCCTATTAAGGAACATTCCTGTTCAAACCACCACAGCGTTTCAAGGGCAACCACTAGAGAGAAGAGGTCATCTGTAAATTCTAAAGCAGCACAGGGTAAACGGGATCCTAAGAACTCCAATCCACAGGAGAGGCGGGAAAGGGTGCTTGCAAGTGTTGGGCAGCATTGCAGAAGTAATTCCTGTGTGTTCACGGTTACAATAAAAGCAAATGAGCTAAGCTTTTTACCAAAAGCCAGCAGGGACTTTAGGGTGGGGTTGCAGTTGACCTCCTAGAGTGACTGCCTGTCAGGCATGAAGCTCTGAGTTCGCTCATTTATAATCCCAGCACTTGGAAGGTGGAGTTCAATGTCTTCATTGGGCACACAGTAAGTTTGATGATCTTGCCTGAAACTCATAAGCCTGCCTGCTTGAACTCATGGCAAGCCTCCTGCCTCAGCTTCCCAAGTGCTGTCACTGGGCTTCTCTCTCTGGCATTGTCACCCATACTGGAAGATGAGCAGGCAGTCACCAGCATCCCGGTGCTGTCTAGCAAGGGTCTGTGTGGGTGACTTTTCTCACTGTTAGAAGAGAGTATCTGACAAAAGCAGCTTCAGGGAAGATGGTTTATCTTGACTCCTGACCCACAGTTCTCTGGGTGCTGTCAGTAAAGGCATGGTGGCCAGAGGGGGAGGCAGCTGGTCACACTGCATCCAGTCCACAGGTGCGCAGCTCAGTCTCTCCTTTTATTCAGTCCAGAACTCCCCAGTCTAAAGAGGGCATCGCCCACATTCAGGGTGGGACTTTGAATCCAATCTAGAAGCCCCCTCACAGGTGTGCCCAGAACCTTGTCTCCTGAGTGATCTAGTTCCCGTTAACTCAGTACCTTCCACATCACAGGGCCTTACTCTCCTTGGCCTCTTCACCTTCAAATCTAGCTCAATAACCTCAGCATTGCACTGAATGCTGTGCACACAGACCTCATTGCCACAGTCTCCTCACAAGACTCGAAGTCCAGACAGGAACATGGCCTATCAAACCAGTGGCAGCGGGTGTGATGGGGCTAGTAAAAATCTATGTGATAAGTGGGACCATGTGGGACAGGTGAGCAAGCAGACAGCAAGGATGGCTCTCCTGGGAGTCCCAAGGATAAAGAGGAGACCGTCTCAGGAGAGTGCCAAGAACTCAGAGTATGGGCAGTGAAGGGGACCCATGTGTGCCCCTAGTGTGACTGAAGCAGAGAAGAGGATGCAGAAAGAGCAGGGTGTGTGTGTGTGTGTGTGTGTGTGTGTGTGTGTGTCTGTTTGTCTGTCTGTCCGTCCGTCCATCCGTCTGTCTGTGTGTGTGTGTGTGTGTGTGTGTCTGTTTGTCTGTCCGTCCGTCCATCCGTCTGTCTGTCTGTGTGTGTGTGTGCGTGCACATGCACACTGAAGTCACTGCAGTCAGAACTCCACCTTGGATAACTCTGGCCACCAACTGGAAAGGAAGATGTTGGGGGAAAAGCAGAAGCCAAAATACAGGACAAGTATTGATCAGGATCTGCTGAGTTGAAAATTTAGAACCAAGTATTCCTGTGGAATTGCAGCCACTACTCATCTGACCACTGAGCACAGTCTCACATATGACAGGCAGGGGCTCTACCACTGAGCCTCATCCCCACCCCCTCACTGGGGGATTCTAGGCAGGGATTCTCACTGAACCACACCCCCAACCTCTCACTGGGGGATTCTAGGCAGGAACTCTACCACTGAGCCAGACCCCCAGCCCCTCACTGGAGGATGCTAGGCAGGGGCTCTACCACTGAGCCACGCCCCCAGCCCCTCCCTGGGGGATTCTAGGCAGGGCTCTACCACTGAGCCACGCCCCCAGCCCCTCACTGGAGGATGCTAGGCAGGGGCTCTACCACTGAGCCACACCCCCAGTCTCTCACTGGGAGATTCTAGGGAGATCCACTACCACTGAGCCACACCCCCAGCCCCTCACTGGATTAAACATATATTATTAGTACGTCCAAGCTTCGTTATTTCCTGGTGTCTGGACCTGCCCTCTCTGGCATACCCAGGTATGGGCTTTACTAATCGCCCAGTGTTTCTCTGTCTAATCAACCTAACAGGATTAAACATCAATTGGGATTGGTGATCCCAGCACACACCTGTATTCTCAGCTACTCAGGAGGCCAAAAACAGGAGGCTTGGCTCCAAGTCACAGCCTACAAAGCAAAATCCTGTCTCAAAAACTTCCAAGGTTTAAAGTTTAATCATCTATAACTTTGTACACACAGGAAAGTAGATTGAGAGCTAGAGAGACACCTGGACACTTGCTGCTCTTGCAGAGAAACTGAGTTCAGTTCCCAGCGTCTACTTCCAGGGGATTCAATGCCCTCTTCTGGTCTCTGTGGGACACACACCACACACACACACACACAAACACAAACACTCGTACACACAAAATAACTTTTTTCTAAAAGGAGGAAGAGCATGAGTGGGTGTGTTGAAAGGCTAACATGGCTGAACTCCTGTCCTCCAGGCTTTCCTTTCCTGGAGCACAGATGACCCCCAGCAATAGGAAAGAAGGGCTTGTGAATGCTCGTTCTGTTTGTGGTTCTGACTTGGTACCAGCCTTGGCAGTGTGTCTTGAGGGAATCCTCTTTCCTCTTCTGCTCCCTTCTCTGTCCCTTACACTTGAAATCTCAGTCCGGACTCCAGCTACTTAACCTACCACAGTGAGTGAGAGTTCCTGAGTTTTCTTCTTAAGGGCTATGGTATGGGTGGGGTTGAGACTCATAGCCCAGGGTGGCCTCCAACTCACAATAATCCCTCTGCCTCAGACTCTTGAGTGCTGGGATTAATTATATGCATGAGTCCCCATGCTCTGCTCTCTCATCCTTCATCATCTCTTTCCTGTAAAACCACACCAGCTCCGTGAATCATCAAGGTGCCTAGGCTGTTCACTGTCCCCATGAATGTCCTCGGTGAAATGTGCTTGTGGCTCAGCGGCACAAGTGAGGAGCTGGGGGTATGACTCTGTGATTGGATGAATCTGAGGGCCCTCCAGGCTCCGGGTTCCCCAGCACTAAGAAAAAGTGGGTGTCCCAGACAGGAGTTCTGAGGGGGCAGATTTCAAACTCATTATGCTGTAGAAGGGCAGCTCTGCTCTGTGCATGGGAAGGATGGAGGGCTTGGCCATGAGAGGTAGCAGGCCCGTGCTTAGAGGCTGAGGGAACAGCAGAGACACAGGCTCGGAGGCAGGAGTGAGCCTGCAGTTCTGAGGAGCTTGTCAGAACATGTGATGGGGATGAAGCATGAAGGAAGGGGGAAGGTGATGGCCGTGGAGGATGAACTGCTTCAAGCCAGAACCGTGGATCCTTAGGGGATCTTGAGCTAGGATGCAGTTGGTAGAGTGCCTGCCTGGCATGCAGAAAGTCCAGGGTTGCAGCCCCCAGAACTGCTGCATAAATCACATGTTGGAGAGTGACTGTAATCTCAACACCCAGTAGGTGAAAGCAGAAGGATTTGGAATTCAAGTCAACATGGCTTTGTATGAATTCAAGGCTAGCCTGGGCTACATGAGACCCCTGACTCCATATTTTTTTTTAAAGTTTGCATGGGACATCTCTGTGCCTGGTCATCTAGGTATGCAGCTTGTATAGGGTAGGAGAATATTGTGGCAAGCTGTGAATGGGGAAGTGTCAGGTTTGTGGGTCTAAACACCCTTGCAGGGGATGGGGGCAGAGTAGAGGTGGAGGTAGGGATAGAGAGGAGGAGATATAAAGAATTGAAGGTGAGGCTTCAGGGCCGATGACCTCGAGCTGCCTTCTGCAGGTGCTGCTGCGATGAAGGCTTTGGGTTAGTAGGCCAGGGCTCTTCTCCCTAGGGTGGCATGCCCTCAAAGCCCATGAGGACCACAGTCAGGATCCCCATGTGAAGAGAAGTCTCAGGAAGCTCCGACAGCATGTTAGCTGAGGAGCTAACTGCCTTCTGCCACCCTCCCTTCCTGAGGGGTTAGACCCTGGACAATGGTCAAGTGACAGGTCCTACAGCAAGGAAGGTGAGGTGGGGAGGGGAGAGGACTCTAGTGTTTGTTACAACTGTAGTCTTGATTTATCTGCCATCAAAACAGCCAACGAGAGGGGGCAGGCCCACCCAGCTCAGCACCCAGAAAACCATGTAGTGAGCCTCCTCTCCACCTTTCTGAACAGAGAAATTTTAGGACTGTTGAATGACAGGTGCATATGGGAAGTACCATGGGCCACAGAAAAAAACACCAGTAAGTCAGGCATGGAGGCACGGGCCTGTCGTTCCAGAGTCAGAAGCAGGGAGATCAAAAGTTTGAGGCCAGGCTTGGGAGCTTAATGAAACCCTGTCTCCAAATACAGAGTAAAAAGACAGCTGGTGATGAAGGATAATGGTAGAGTACCTACCTAGAATCCCCCAGTGAGGGACTGGGGCATGGCTCAGTGGCTATCAACCATCTAGAATCCTCCAGAGAGAGGCGGATGTGGCTCAGTCATAGAGCCCCTGTCCAGCATGTTAGAGGCCCTAGGTCTCATCCTTAGCACCACATACTGATCGCTGAGTCCCATTCTCCTGCTGCGAACTGGAGAGTCCTGCTGCTCCCAGGCTTGTCGGGTGCACTGACACTGGTCTCCCCGCAGGTGATCCGCACTGACACGTTCAAGCACCTCCGGCACCTGGAGATCCTGCAGCTGAGCAAGAACCTGGTGCGCAAGATTGAGGTGGGAGCGTTCAATGGGCTGCCCAGTCTCAATACACTGGAACTCTTCGACAACCGGCTGACAACCGTGCCCACGCAGGCCTTTGAGTACCTGTCCAAGCTCCGGGAGCTGTGGCTTCGAAACAACCCCATCGAAAGCATCCCATCCTATGCCTTCAACCGTGTGCCCTCACTGCGCCGCCTGGACCTGGGCGAGCTGAAGCGGCTGGAGTACATCTCGGAGGCGGCCTTCGAGGGGCTGGTGAACCTGCGCTACCTCAACCTGGGCATGTGCAACCTAAAGGACATCCCCAACCTCACAGCGCTTGTGCGCCTGGAGGAGCTGGAGCTGTCGGGGAACCGGCTGGACCTAATTCGCCCCGGCTCCTTTCAGGGCCTCACCAGCCTGCGCAAGTTGTGGCTGATGCATGCCCAAGTGGCCACCATCGAGCGAAACGCCTTCGACGACCTCAAGTCGCTCGAGGAGCTGAACCTGTCCCACAACAACCTGATGTCGCTGCCGCACGACCTTTTCACGCCCCTTCACCGCCTGGAGCGTGTCCACCTGAACCACAACCCCTGGCACTGCAACTGTGACGTGCTGTGGCTCAGCTGGTGGCTGAAGGAGACAGTGCCCAGCAATACCACATGCTGCGCACGCTGTCACGCGCCCGCTGGCCTCAAGGGCCGCTACATCGGCGAGCTGGACCAGTCGCACTTCACCTGCTACGCCCCGGTCATCGTGGAGCCACCCACAGACCTCAATGTCACCGAGGGCATGGCAGCCGAGCTCAAGTGCCGCACAGGCACATCCATGACTTCGGTCAACTGGCTGACACCTAACGGCACACTCATGACGCACGGTTCCTATCGCGTGCGCATTTCGGTGCTGCACGATGGCACGCTCAACTTCACCAATGTCACCGTGCAGGACACGGGCCAGTATACGTGCATGGTGACAAACTCGGCCGGCAACACCACTGCCTCGGCTACGCTAAACGTGTCGGCCGTGGACCCCGTGGCTGCGGGAGGGCCCGGGGGCGGGGGCCCGGGGGTTGGGGGCGGTGCAGGGGGCGCGGGCGGCTACACCTACTTTACCACGGTGACCGTAGAGACGCTGGAGACGCAGCCGGGGGAGGAGGCCCAGCAGCCCCGAGGTACTGAGAAGGAGCCCCCGGGACCCACGACTGATGGCGCGTGGGGCGGCGGCCGGCCTGATGCTGCAGCTCCGGCCTCGGCGTCCACCACGGCCCCGGCTCCGCGCTCCTCGCGGCCCACGGAGAAGGCTTTTACGGTGCCCATCACGGACGTGACAGAGAACGCGCTTAAGGACCTAGACGATGTCATGAAGACCACCAAGATCATCATCGGCTGCTTCGTGGCCATCACTTTCATGGCCGCCGTGATGCTGGTGGCCTTCTACAAGCTGCGCAGGCAGCACCAGCTGCACAAGCACCACGGGCCCACGCGCACCGTGGAGATCATCAACGTGGAGGACGAGCTGCCCGCCGCCTCCGCTGTGTCGGTGGCTGCGGCCGCCGCAGTGGCCGGAGGCGCGGGCGTGGGTGGGGACAGCCACCTGGCCCTTCCGGCGCTGGAGCGAGACCACCTCAACCACCACCACTACGTGGCGGCCGCCTTCAAGGCGCACTACGGCGGCAACCCGGGAGGCGGGTGCGGGGCCAAGGGCCCCGGCCTCAACTCCATCCACGAACCTCTGCTCTTCAAGAGCGGCTCCAAGGAGAACGTGCAAGAGACACAAATCTAAACCCAGGCGCGCGGGACGCAGGCCGCCTGCCTGAGGCTCTCCTGCCTGCCGAGCAGCTCTGGCGGCGCCTGCCCGTCCCGCCATCGGAAAGGACCTGGAGATCAGGAGAGGTGGCCCCGCCCTCCGCCTTGCCGTGTCCTCTGCCCACCTGCCCTGCCCTCCACCTTCCAGGGGTTGAGGAGCTTCTTCGAAGGGTACCCTTTCCCCTCATCCCAACGACTCTCCTTTTATGGCTCTTTTTTTTCTTTTTCTTTTATTTTTTTTTTCTTTTGCAGTTTGACGCCTGTCCTTCCCTCCTCCTCCTTCACCCTCAAAACACAAGAGACAGACAACTTCACCAGAGCCCAGGGGGCAGCTCCGACAGTGTCCCCTACAGCGAGCTCCACTCGCGGCCCTGGCCGGCCCACCCCACCCCACAGACTCTTTTGATACTGAAGGGAGGTTTGCGTCAATCACTACCTGCTCTGTAATTACTTTAAAAAAAAAAAAAACACGGAAAAAGTAAAAAAAAAAAATTTTTTTTTGGTCATGAAAGTATTGAAGAGAAATGGAGCACAAAGCCCCTGCGGGTGGGACGAGGAGAGGATGGGCAGCCAGCGGTGCTGCCCTCCCAGGAGGGGAGAGTAACATCTCCAAAGTTACAGGTCTGGGACTTTCCATCCCCAAGATCCCAGAGAGGGACAGGCTCACCCAGCTCACAGCAGCACGGCTCCCTCTCCACAGCTGCCCCTCCAGGAATGTGCTGGGGGCTCAGTGTCTCTGTTATGTGTCTCTGTCTCCATCCCCATCTCTAGCTGTCATTCCTTTCTGACGTTATTCCCCTATCACACACACACAGCACACAACCCAAGCTGGAAGGGACTGAAGTGCAAGGCTCCGGGGTAGCATGGAGCAACAGAATTGTGGGATATTGGGGTTCTGAGTGCTGCACATCCAAGGCCACACTGAAGCGTGGGCAGGAGAGCTACAACCCAGCCTCTCCTGGTTGCTCCATGTGTGCCTCCCCAGGAAAGGGAAACCATCATGCTTCCTGCAAGTTGAGGAACTTGCACAGCAACAGAACCTCTCCTAACCCGACCATCTGCAGGCACGGCTGTCCAGGAAGGCCACCACCAACAGTCTGAGTGACACTACTGAGCAAGCGGTTGTGTCCCCACAAGAGAGTCCCCTCCATTTCACACACATCCCTGGCTACTTGGGAGACAAAGTTTGTACAAGGGAGGTGCACAGAATAAACAGATCTGGACCACATGAGGGACACCATAAGCAGACCAGGGTACATGGAGGGCAGAGTCACCTGCAGTGTCTGCAATTACCAAGGAGAAAAATGTGCAGCCAGGCCAGGACTAGTGCTAGACCTGGGACATTAGTGACATCTCTGAGTGGCCCGTCTGTCCAAGATTTAACCTCCAGAGAGCTAAAGTTACCCAGGAAGTCTGAGAAGGCCTGGGGAGATAAGACAAGTAGCCAGTCAGGCACACAGCACACGGACTCCTGGGCTGACCTAATGCAGGCTAGCCTGTCATCCACATACAGCAGGACTAGACCCTCTGTGGACACAAAGGCCCCAGGGTGCAGGTCTCTTCCAGAGATGGGAGAGCAGGCGTCTCCCCTCCGACTCCTTGCACGCTGTGTTCCTGCCCTCTTCTCCCTGCCCCCACCTCTTCCTGATGTGATGTTTCCAACGGCCCCCACCCCTCCACCTTCTCCCTCCCTCCCCAGTGCTAAGTGGATTCTTTATCTGTGACAACTGTCAGGTTCTGGCCCTGTCTCCTTCTCCATCCGGCTCCTCTCTGCTGATGGAGTCTGGGACAGAGCTGTTGCGCATGCACTTTAGGTTCTCCATCTTTTCTGCTTTCTCTGCAACCATCTCGGCTAGGATCCTGGTTACCATGGCAACACTGCGGCTGTACCAGGTGGCAAGGGGGGCAGGGAGCTGGTCTGCTGCAGCCTGCCATGTCCCATGCTAGGCCTGCCAGCCAGTGGCTGGGCTCACCCTGGGACACTTAGAGACATTCTCCCCCCCCCCCCCCCCCGGGCCATGCGGGTCTCTTCTTAATGGATGGGAATAGCAGGCAGGAGGCGGGTGGGGGATCAGCAATACAAAGAGGCTGGAGATTGTGTCCTCAAGGTGGGATGAATGGTGGACAGTTAAGGTGAGCTCAAGGGCAATTAGACGCTGGAGTGAGAGAGGGGACTCCAGCCAGGACGGAGGGGCACGGGGGACTGGGAAAGACAGGACACGGGTGGGGCATGCGGGACCACATGCATTCCAGCCAGACCTTTCCACTTAGACTTTAGAGGAAAGAAGAGATCAAGATCTGATCTCCTAAGACCTAAGTTCCTGTCCCCATTTCTTCCCCTATCCCAAGCAAAATGCAGTCTCCATGACAACCTGCTGGCCAGCCTGAGGAGAGGGGCTGCTAAGGGAATTTTCTACCTCAGCAGGAATGGGAGAATGTGGGCTGCTCAGGAGGCCGTGGGGTAGTGGGCACACAGGGCCACCAAAGGTCCAGGTTCCACGCCACCATGCCAGCCAGCACAGGAGGGCAGAGGGCTCGAAAAGGACGCCCTCCCCATCCTGTTCCCTCCCTCAGTGGAGAGAGTCAGGGGTCAAAGTCCAAAGATCATTCACTGTCAGGCTTGGCACAGGGGCCAGCAAGCACAGCAGATCCCCCACAGCAGGGTACCCTGTTAAAGACCATGGCCACCAGTATGGTCCCTCAAGTGCCTCACAAGGTGGGGGTGGTGGGCTATGGCCGCCTAGGTGAGTAAGAACCGGCCTGGGGCCTCCTTCTATGCCCCTGTTCCTAAAGTTCCAGAAACATTTCTGCTCCCACGTATCTTTCACCCCAGCCTGCCTTCTGCCCACTCACTAGGCCTCTCTCTCTCTCTCTCTCTCTCTCTCTCTCTCTCTCTCTCTCTCTCTCTCTCTCT
>JADRCD010203511.1:0-13357 GCA_019843815.1 Montemys delectorum
GTGTGTGTGTGTGTGTGTGTGTGTGTGTGTTTATGTGTATGTGTACAATACTGCCTACCAGGACTGCTTAGTTTGCTAGTGGAGCTGATGTCTACACTTAGGGTTTGGGCTGTGGCCGGCTTTCTGCCATCTGAGTGCCCATTTTGGCTTGCAAAGCCTCCTTTGAGACAGAGGCAGTCAGCTGGACCGGCATACTTCCCAGAACTAGCCGCAAGTAGCTCTTGCTGTCATGGGATGCGTGCGAGGGTGGGGGTGGGGTGGGGGCTGGCTCAGTAGAAGCCATGCAGCATCAATTCCCAGTCCACAGCCAGAGTGCCATGGGTTAGTGAAATGGGTAGGAACCCAGAAACTTGGGCAAGGGAAGAACTGGGCAGCAGTGGCGGGAAGGAAACAGGAGGCAGGAGCAAGTAGCCACGAGGTCAGAGAAAGATTCACCTCAACGCTGCCAGGGACAGTAAAGAGAGCAGGGTGAGGGGAGGCAGAGAGCCGCGGGCAGAAACAGAAAGGCAGGAGGGGGAGAGCCAGATTTTGAGGAAGTTAAGACGGAAGTAAATGCTGGCAGGCAAAAGGAGGGGGAATCATAAAAAGAGGAAGGAGGGGGAAGGGTACCCGAAGAGAATGAGAGTTAGGGGAAAGAATCTGAGACGATAGACCAGGAACAAATAAAAGGATGTGGCTCGGGATTGGTGCTTGGAACAGACAGAGAATTTCCAGTGGCCAACCCTCTCCTGTGTCTCAGACGAGAGGCTCCAAGGTGTCGGCCTCCAACATGGCAGCTGCAACCTTTATCCCCTACCCCTGGGCTTAGTGTCATTCATGTCTGCAAGGGTTTTTGATTCCATTGCTTTTGAGGGTAGGGTGCCCTGGAGCCCTGTCAGCAGAGAAAGCAAAAGAATGCACCTCTCCGTGAGTTTGTGCCTCCACCCCAATCATCCTCTCATGGTCTTCTCATTCAGTCATCTACAACCATGGTGCCAGTGTGTGGACATCTGCCTATAGACTGATGACTGGTGCTGAGCTCCGTCCTCCTCACACCCCAGGGTGTCAGAAAGTACATGCTCAAAGAACGGTGAGCCAGAAAGAACCAGAAGATTCCCTGGAAGGGTTCCTACAGGGCAAAGCTGGATTTCTCTGTGCATTGGAATAAATACTGGTCACAAGAGACTATAGGTCCTTAAATAAAATGAGACCAGGAGCCCAAGCTGTTGGAGAGCAGAACTAGGAGGGAGGGGACATTTAACGAGGCAAGGGCTATTCACACACCCTCTAAACACCTTCCCACAAAATGCTTGTTCGTTGTGCATGGGATGGCAAAGAATCCTTTTCCTCCCAAGGTTTTACAGTGGAGACACCTGGCAAGCACTCGTCAAAAGGTCAAAGGGCATCCCATGAGAACCGGGACAGGCACCGGACAGCAGGCTACAGCAGCAATGCCTGGAACACTCCTGCCAAGGAGTCAAATCTGAATCTAGTCATGAAAAGACTCCAGGCAAAGCAGCACTGGAGCACATCCTACAGGAAACAGGCCTGTCATCTTCGAAAGTATTAAACCCCTGAAAGGCAGGCAGGGCAGCTCTGCTTCAGTCTGGCTAAGGGGTGGACCGTGGAGACTTTAAACTAGATCATTGGCTCTAAAGAACTTTACTGGGTCATTTTTAGAACCCCACAAGGAGCCTAAGGAGTAGGTGGAGACAGCACACCCACACTCAGACACGCATGCTGTGTTAGTGTTGCTGTTGCTGTTGTTTGATGGTCCCGTTGTGGTTATATAAGGAAATGGCCTTGTTTTGTAGGTTACAATGGGATGTTTGTTCAGGAAAACATAAAACATACATTCTGCTTGTACATTTGAATATG
Source organism: Montemys delectorum (assembly GCA_019843815.1). Lineage (NCBI taxonomy): Eukaryota > Metazoa > Chordata > Mammalia > Rodentia > Muridae > Montemys > Montemys delectorum. The sequence goes on from JADRCD010203511.1 coordinate 1,858, forward strand.
TTCTGTGTGTACATACAATATAATTTTCAAAAGAGAGTTTTCCCGTAAGAAATACCAAACTGTCCAGAAATGAATAACCCTTAGTTTTACAACTCAGCTTTATCAAAATGAAAGCCTATTATGTAAAGCAAAATCATGTTTATAGGCTCATGAACGTGAAGATACCCAATAAAACATTCGAGATCTCAGGCACTAGATTCCAGGAGCCCATTCTCAGGTGAGCTGGCCTTCTGACCCTGTCCCACCCTCCTCCCCACTTCGAGACAAAGGTTTGTGCCAGCCAGGATGCCATCTTAGATCAACAGTGATAGCTCACTGGAAGAGGTGTAGCACACAGAAGGAAGAGCCTGCGGTCTGGAGCACTTCCTGAAGCATTCTCACCAAACTGCTCCTGTACAGTTTGCTCCAAATTCATCTGTAAGAGGGACAACTCCCTCCACAGAAAAGCCAGTTCACAGCCAAACCCAATCCAAGCATTCAACAATAGGGAATTAAGAGAGAAAAAACATAGTTCATCCCCTAATGAAAAAAATGGATTCAATAAAGTTTGATGTTTGCTCCTGATTCTAAAAATAACTCTTAGCAAACTTGAAAGAGACAAAAACGTCTTTTATTTCATAAACGTATCTACAAGAGCCCCATGAGCAAGCACTACACTGTGTTCACCACGAAGGTTTGTTGTTTAAATCCTCTTTAGAACAATAAAGGAGATAAGCATTCTGCCTGACATGATTTCTACTGAATTCTCTCCTGGAGACCCTAAACAGCCCTATAAAATAATGCCAAGAATGAGAAGCAAAGATATGGAAGAAAAGAAAAGAACAACTGAAAAGTCATTGTTTTCTAAAGATATTATTGTCTACATAGAAGCCATAAATATTCACAAATAACTAAAACAAGAGTTTCATGAGATGCATGGGTATAAGACACACATATCAAAACAGGTGCGTTGTATCCTCACAACAGAGTTCAGAAATGTAATTTGAAAAGTGATGCACGCCTTTAATCCCAGCACTTGGGAGGCAGAGGCAAGAGGATTTCTGAGTTCGAAGCCAGCCTAGTCTACAGAGTTGCAAGACACCCTGTCTCAAAAAAACAAAACAAAACAAAAATGTATTTATAGTAATAACAAGTTAAAGTGGACTTTGAAACAAAATGAATTAATTTTAATTGTCTGCATATGAGGGTGTGTGCAGAAGACTGTGGTGGCCTTCACACACACTCATATGCAGAAAGTGTAGAATCCCTTGAAGCTGGAGTTACAGAGGTGCCACTCAATATGGGTGCTGGGAAATGAACTTGGGTCCTCTATTAGAGCCAGGCATGAGCCTCTTCCATCCATAGCCCCAGAATAAGCTTTTATTTCCAGTGTAAGAAAATGGCCAAGAGACTCCCCCCCAAAGAAAAATAAGGTTAGCCGGCCTGTCCAATAAGCTATTGCGAAGGATCACAGGCCATATGGAAATTCAGAAAACAAGGCTGCTGAAGGGCATAGTAAACACAGCGAGGAATGAGAGAGAGCCCAGAAACCTGCTGGGCACATATAGAAACCCGATAAATGACAGCTGCACACAGAGGGAGAAGAGAGAATGCTTCCAAATGGCCTGGCACTTCTGGTTGTCCTTATGGAAAATCTGTAACACGAGCCACACTTAACGACAAACACAAAACCCAGTTTAAGGTGGATTAAGGTCTTTAACACGGGCCAGCCAAGAGTTTTGTCAGCTTTAGAAAAAAGCTTTTATGAAATTGGGGTAGGTTAGAATTCCAACAAGACCTTTTAAAATGCAAACAGAAAGGGCGCCTGTAATGAACTCAATTACTGTAGAGATTGAAGGCTTGGTTGATGGAAAGGTGTCAGACAGGGATCAAAAAATGCAGTCGTGAACGGAGCATGGAAGACGGTATTTTCCAAAGATAGCAGGGACAACGCCTGTCTTTTAAATGCTTTCTGAGGGCCCTGCTACTCACAGGCAGGAGGGGAAGGTTCATAGCCTGTGCGCTGGAACTGCGCAGATGCTACGGATGGCCTTGAGAAATGGGATGCAGCCAGCACGGTGTTATAAAAAGCTACACATCTCAGTCTCCATCCTCTGTGTCAACTGTCTCCAAAGTCTCACTCATTCCCCAGCTGGTGGCAATATTTTGGGAGGCTGTGGGGCCCTTAAGTATGGGCCTAGCTGGCAGAAGCGGCCGATAGTGGTAGGTCTTTGAGGGTCACAGCCCACAGCTCTCTGCTTCCTCTCTAGCTGCGCCGAAGGAAGCTGTCACGTGCTCCCATCCCTGAGAGCGCCACGCCTTCTGGGAATGTGAACCAAGCAAGATAAGCCCTCCCTCCCTGTTCCGGTCAGGGGTCAGGTTCACAGCAGTGCTTAAGAAGCTGATAGGCTGAGCTGAAGGTGACACCATGCAGATGACACCAGCTGCTAGAAGGCTCAGATCTACACTTCTGAATGTGGATATTCGCCCAGCCTGAGAGGCGGAGAGGAGCACAGAACACGGAAATATTAAAGGACTATTGCATACCTGTGTGTGCCAAGGAGTCCGTGTGGGAGCAGGAGTGGAGTAAACCTGCTTGGACGCTCAGAGCAGGGAGCTGGGTCCTCACTGGATGCCGGTCTGCCCTCTGGAATCATGCTCAATAAGGAGGAGCAAAGATTTGAACCCTGTTGGTGGCTCTGGTCTGTCTCCAAGTGCTGTGTGCAGGACAGGTCATTTTGCCTCCCTGGGGCTCAGATGCCTTAGCCCCTGGGTTCCTGTGTGAATCATTTGCATAGAGCCCTTGTCTATCAGGGAGTCTGACTATAAACAGAGTGGCAGGGATGCCCACAATGTACCTACTCTACAAACTCCTGCTTAGTCGTTTGTCAACACCCTTCTCACTGTGATCTCGACTAGGACGCTTCCTTTTTCTTTATCTCATCAAGCCACCATGTAGCCTCCTGCTTCCTTCCAACCCAGCAAGTCTTCTGTCTCTGTCTGTCTTTCTGCCTGTCTACCTATCTATTATCTGTCTGTCTGTCTATGTATCTCATAACATATAGCTCCTAAACTTGTTTTAATAATTATGCAAAGTACCTTATGAATACTGTCTTCTTCAAAAATATAAAATAAATAAGCAAGATGTGAAAATAGGCAAGTTCCCATTAAATAAATGAAAGTTTTAAAGATTTATTTTAAAAATAAAGTGTGTGTGTGTGTGTGTGTGTGTGTGTGTGTGTGTATCTGTGTGTATGTGTATGTGTGTGTGCATGTGTGTGCAAGTGTCCAAGGGGGCCAGAAGAGGGCATCAGATCCCCTGGAGCTGGAGTTACTGAGCTGTAGGAATCAAGCTGAGGTCTCTAGAGTGCTAAGGGCCCTTGACTCGCTAAGCCACCTCTCCAGCCCCCGAAGAGTTTCCTTCCTGTACCACTTAAAGAAGACTTGAATGGATATCAATCTGCATTCCAAGGCATCGATCTCTTCTTTCAAATTTTCTTTGCTGCTTCTAACAGTTCCTGAGTTTCTTCTTGAGAATAAATAATGAAAACATCTCTCATCTGATAAGGTATCATTAACAAGTCATCATGTGTGAGTGCAATGCCGCTCCGAGGAGCTTGTAAACTCTGGACTAGTTTCTCTTATTTCTGATGAGCTCGAGGACGCTCATTTGTCATTCTTTAAAAGTGATACTGACATTTTCTACAGCCCTCTTCCTTGTGGTGGTTGCCATCATCCCAGCATTGAAGTGGGCCTCCCGTCTTGATCAACTCTGACCCTGAATCTCCATCAGCGGAGATCATGTAGGAAACCATCTGTGTGCACTTCAGTCCCCCTCTCTTGACTAGGGCAAAGTTTGCCCCAGGAAGTAGCTGCTGGTTTCAATATTTAATCAGTACATAACAAAACCTGTTCTTCTGAAAGGACCAGGAGGGCCTGTTGTGCTGAAGGCCACATGGCCTATTAATAGCCATCCTTGGGAGTCAGTCCCCAAGCTTCCTTGGGAGTTCTGTATAGGAGTCACAGAGCTGCTGGGGAAAGTTGATATCATCAGACAGCTGATCCTCAAAAGATCTCATGATAGACATGAGAGACCCTTTATTCATCCACAGTGGCAGGATTCCAATAGGAGCAGTTTTTTTCCTGTTAAGATCTGTGGGGGCCAAGCAGTGGTGGCGCACACCTTTAATCCCAGCACTTGGGAGGCAGAGGCAGGCAGATTTCTGAGTTCGGGGACAGCCTGGTTTACAGAGTGAGTTCCAGGACAGCCAGGGCTATACAGAGAAACCCTGTCTCAGGGGGAAAAAAAATCTGTAGGGAGTTTATGAAGACAAGAATTGGCATCTGTGTTGTCTGAAATACATCCTTAGCCTTCCATGGCATTGTCAGAGGTGCAGAGCACACTCAGTGCTGTGTGTGAGGATTAGCCACAGCCAATGTGCAATCTGAAATGTTCCTTGCCCCCAAGCCCTGAAACCTGAAGCTAAGAACACCTGCTTTCCAAGGCTGTCTGAACTGAGGAAGATCTGAGGCCCTGGTGGTCACTCATTTTTATCTATGGTGCAATCCAGCTCCATCCTGTTCAGTTTTAAAGTGACTTTGGACAAAAGGAAGCCCCACTGTTCCACTGCCCCTCTATCTGTTTCTCTCTACCAGCAGTTCTCAACTTGTGGGTCGCAATCCCTTTTGGGGTTGAAAGACCCTTTTATGGGGGTCACATATCAGATATCCTGCATAGTAGATATTTACATTACAATTCATAACAGTAGCGAGATTACAGTTATGAAGTAGCAACAAAAATAATTTTATGGTTGGTGGTCAATAGAGCATGAGGAGCTGTGTTAAAGGGTTGGGCATTAGGAAGGGTGAGAACCACCGCTCTATCCTCACACAGCATAACCTTGCACCCACAGTCTCAGGAAGACATCTTCTAGCTATAGGGGAGAGATAGGGGAAAGAAGAGACAGGGAGAGACAGGCAGGAGAGAGACAAAGAGAGACAGAGTGGCAGACAGAGAGGGAGACTAGGCTGGCTAGTGATAGGGACTCTGGAACCCAGAAGACCACCCCAGCTTCTGAAACCAGTTCATTACTGTCGACTGATTCTCCCCTCCTGCCTCTGTAGCCAGGAAGAGAAGAGCTTTCACAGGAGCCTGCTCCATCTGCAGGTCCCTCGGGGTTCTCAATGACCCTACCTTTATTGTCTTTTCCTTCCACTTTCTCCAATGCTCATTTATTTCTATGATCACAGACCGCACAAATAAATGACCTAAATCACCTCAGGATCTGCTCTGGGAGCAGGCCAAAGGACGACAGCCAGGGGAGGCTGAGCTGGGAGAGAGATGGCAGACAACAAATCAGGCAAGAAGCCGTGAGAGCGGGCAGAACGGGTTGATTCTGAGAAGGCCCGGGAGTAGAAGGAGCGGGGCCTGGCAATGGTTAGATATGGGGTAGGGAGAGAAAGAGGGGTTGCAAGTTGGGCAGCACCTTTCCTGCAATGAGAGATAATGGATTCTGATGAGTTCCAATTTTAATGAGCTTCGAATCCAATTTTAAAAATTCAACTTGGATTCAATTTTTAAAATTTCGTATCTAAATTTTACATACCGAGAATTATAGTTAATCCTCATAGCAACCTCATAGCAACTCAATAAGTATGTTGATTTCGCATTTGTCAAAAGAGAAAAACAGGATTTTATGTGACTTATAAGAGTTCTCTCTCTCTTTCTCTCTCTCCTATCCCTATCACATCTTTTTTTTTTTTTTTTTTTTTTTAGTTTTTCGAGATAGGGTTTCTCTGTATAGCCCCGGCTGTTCTGGATCTCACTCTGTAGACCAGGCTGGCCTTGAACTCAGAAATCTGCCTGCCTCCACCTCCCAAGTGCTGGGATTAAAGGCATGTGCCACCACTGCCTGGCCCTATCACATCTTTTGAGACAGGGTTTCATACAGGCGTAGTGGCCCAGCTAAGATTTCATAAAAATACAAGATAATATGATGTGTATAGGGAAATATACTCAATTATCAGAGGACTGTCCAAGGCAGTCAAAATCAAGGATATTTAACAGCATGGAAATAGTTTAAAGTGCTTTATTAGGTTAGAACAATTAGCCAACAAAATAATATTTATGGGTGAGAACTCATTTAGGGATTAAGAATTATCCTCACTCATGTTGGCATGCGTATGAACAATACATTACAATTTTAGACCACACAAGGACACAAAGCTGCTAGTTTCATTTTTCTAACTAAGTTTACTTTCTATAAGATGCCACTCTACAAGGCAGAAATTCATCCTCAATCACTTCTGAGTCTCCGTCCTCATCTCCTTGTCTCTATTCTGAGAGGTCCTCAGATGCCATCTGTCCCTAAGACAGGCATCTCACTGCCCAGCCTGTCCTCAGCCCAGGCATAAGGCCTATTGATTCCAAGCTATATTCTTGGCTACTGCAATGTCCCCAACCCCCAGATACACCTACTTCCAAAGCCCTGGAACCAGGGAATGTGACCTTATATGGCAAAAGGTCTGGTTAAGATGAGACTCTTGAAGGGAGGAGCCTACTGCGAAAGTTACTGAAAAGGGAGCAGTCATGAAAGAGGTTGACAGACACACAGAGAAGACCCTGTGCCTTCTGCGTGCAGCTGCTCACAGAGGACTGACAGCCACCAGGAGCCTGCAGAGGAAGGGAAGTCTGCCCCAGAGGTTCCAGAGGTGTGCAGCCCGCAAACACACTCTTTCAGCCTCTGGCACCAACGGAGGTTATGACCCCCAGGATTATGGAAGGACACACTGCCTCAGGAATCACACTCAGCTACTTAGCATGCAGGCTGCAGGTCATTTCACTTGTGTAGTGGGAATTCTGCCAAGGTTCGATGTCTTTTCCCACACTCCAGGGACTCAGAGTCTCCCTGAGCTGTCCTGAGCTTTCCCAGGGCTGGGGACATTTATGAGGCTTCTTTGGTCTGTCTCCCTGGACTCCCCTCAGCTGCCTCTGCTCTTCTGGACAGGATCTGATCTTCTACCCTCAGACAGCTCTTGGAGCCCTACAACAGCCTCTGGCTCTGGTGGCTGGTTCCCAAAGTTCTCTCTCTGGGACAAAGTTTAATGAGTTATGTATGGTAGCGGACACCTCCCCTTTCTTCCAGCTCTCTCACTCGGGGTGCTGTCTACTTTGGGGTGTGAGGTCTTCACCCTTCATCAGGCCTTCTGAGTGACTGGCTGATCCTCCAAGCACAAAGGCCAGGTGTGCCTAGGAAGGAAGTTATCCCAGCATAAGGAATCATTCTCAAAAAAAATGAGGAAGGCCAAGGGCATGAGGTTAAGGGACCTGGGGAAAGGGTGGAAAATGTTTAATAGCTTCATTTTCTTCTGGCTTCCTACACACACACACACACACACACACACACACACACACACACACACTCATGCATGCACACACACTCACATACACACACACAAACACACGCACACAGAGAACAAGCACGCACACATGTACACACATACATGTGCGCGTGCCCGTACACACACATGCACAGTTACGGTGACTAAAAATACTACAGGAAGATTAAAGTATTATCTTTGAGTTACACATATTTTCATTCATGGTCTTTTTCCCTATATATTTCCCAAAATAGCTAACAGTAAGAGGTCTTACTTCTGTAATTGAGGGGGAAATGTTATTGGAAAGGCAATATTTAAAGGAGATAGCATTTCAAATGTATTTTTAAAGTAGGTGTGAAAGAAGCAAGCCCAGGAACCACGTCAGACCTCGCGAGGATGGCCACGCTTGCAGTGGGCTGAAGACTACACTCTGGGTTCCCGAGCAGCAGGGAAGCGTGAGCCACACCAGCGTGCTCATGAGTGAAGCTGAGCAACTGCTCAGAAGGACTGCTATTCTTAGGTCTAAAAGCAGACAGGAATTTCTGCCAAGGATCTGGGTGGTACTTGTATAGTATTAATCTTTTTTTTTTTTTTTTTCAGAGAAGAGTGAGGCAGGGTAGAGAAATCACTCACTCATTGATAAGCTACAAAAGAGGAGCTGAGCCTGGGGCCCATGAGGAAACCAAGTGGGGTGATCCTTTTAAAACAATGGCTAACAGGGTGACTTCTCTTCTGTTCAAAGCTTCCCAAGACTCCAAAGTCACTTGGAAAAGCCAAAGTTCTTCCAATGCCCTATAACGCCTCTACTAAACTGTGACCTCATTCAGCATGTTTGAACTACTGAGCCCAACCACACCTCAGTAAGCCAGATCGGCTCCACCTCAGGGCCTTTGCCCTACTGCCCATGTGACCAAGAACACACTCCCTGAGGACCTCTGTCTGTAAACACCCTCCTCTACTTCTAGTCCTTCTAAAGAGGCCTGTATTAGCCCAAGATGAATTTGGCACCCCACCCCCATCATCCCAGCTTCAATCTATTTCCATCCAAAGCACTTGTCACCTCCTAATGTCCACTGCTGTTGGTTATCTGTTCCCTCTACCAGAAGGCATGAGGCTTATCACTTTTGTTCGATGATGCACCCAAGCCATGTAGACAGAACTGGTGCCTACCAGATGATCACTAAGCATTTGTTAAATGACTGGATTATCAGAAAGCATTTCACACTTCGATTATACAGAGTATGTGGCCCTGTTTGTCTGTGGAAAGTCAGGCTACTACCCTCCACAGATACCGTGATGGATCGAGTCCTGGGTTAGGCATCAGGGATAGAAATGACCCAGGTCTCAAGGACTCCTCATTCTGAGGAGGGACATATGCCAACTAACATCAGGCAGAAAGCGCGACCCAGTTTTCACTGAAGAAAGTGTCAGGATGAATTTATGTGCCAGAGTCATAATGTGTAAGTTCTCTCACTAATGCTCGTAGGACTCCCAGGTGTAGACAAGCAGCCCCATATGCAAGCAAGTGAACTGAGACTTGTCAGCTGATCTGACTCACTAACCTTCCCAGAGTCAGTTAGTAATGAGTGTTTCTGACAGTGAAGATCTTGGGGGTTGAAGTAGAGTTAAGGGTAGGCAGGATATTAGCAGAAGAGAGGGCAGAACTACATGAGCCTGGTGTTAGGGACAGCAAGGGCCATGGTACAGATAAGGTGACACGGCGGCTTATCCAAAGGCAGCCAGAATCGAGAAATGGCTTGTCTTTCTAATATGTGGTCTTGACTCATGCTAGGTGGGACAGAAGTCTGGTGCCCAGACCATTACTAAAAGAAGGAGTAAAGCTGTAGTCATGGAAACAGCCAAGCCCCTGGACCTGCATCCTCAATGGCAGAACTGTCCTTAGTTAGCTTCTTGTGCCTCTGACCTTAGTTAGCTTCTTGTGCCTGCTCCAATCACCGTTCCCCTGGGTCTGGTTGTCTGTCTCCTCAGCATCTCCCTGGGCACTTGATCAAAAACCTGCAGAAATAATCTCCAGGTACCGTCTCCCAATTGCGGAGGGCCTAAGGGCCACTGTGAACAGGCCAGGCCTTTTTACCATGACCCTATGCAGTACAGACAACTATTCCACCATTTTGTATTGTCTCATCTTTATAGAATGAATTTTAAATTTCAGTTCTTGTACTATGGTATTTATAATTTATATGTGGATAGTATCTATTGAGCACAGACCATACACTTTGAGTTTTTTTTATTTAATTTCATTCACCTACAAACTGTAATATATATTTCCCATCTCTGTTTTACTGCATACCTGTGATGTATGCGAGGCCACAGTTGATCAGTGACTGAGATTCAGCCATTCACTGAGCGGCTACAGGAGGCTGCCGCCCCTTTAAAGTATGTTAACACATCTTCAAAGCTGTTCTTTCCCTTTGTCTCAGCTGAGAGTCTCTGGAGAAATTTAACAAGAACCAGCCAAGGTCACAGAACTATTCTGACTTATTCTTTTAGGGAATCTAGAGTAATCTTGGCTCATTGTGATACCGAACTGAGCATGCTCTGAAGTATTCGAGTCAGCCATCTTTCCTTTCTGAACATGCTCTCTCTGACCTTGAACTGATGATGCTTGCAAATGTGCCTGCCTCTACATGTTTTGCCTATATTAATATGTATAGGTTTCCCAATAAATCCCCATGCTTTCTTTGTTCCCAGAAAGCAGTGCTTCACAAATAACCCCAATGCTTTCCGTATTTGCTACAATGTGTCTTTCTCCACTTAGGTCCTGGTTGTGGTTTTTGGCATGGCATTCACTAAGATGTGGACCTACTGCCTTTGGTTACACTTCATCTTTCATTTTCCTCTTTATTTTGAGCATATTCTCCGTGGCACTCACAGGAGGCATGGCTGGGGGTTAAAGCTGGCTCCCTGAGCCCTGGCCTACTTCCTTCATCAAACATTCAAATTCCACCTCAAGTAAAACTTGAGCCTGCCATGTTGGGAGTTTTATCTATGACTTAACCTTTAATTCTTACAATAGTGCATGGCAGGAACCTGTTTTCTATTTTCAGGGAAGGAAGTAGAGATTGAAAAGAGAGAAGCAGTTTGACTAAGACCCCAACTCCCCACCCCTATTGCACTTGGGAGGCAGATCCCAGGATTGGAATCTGTGAATCCCATATCCAGTGTCCTAATCCATTCTTACTCCCTCTCCCTTGCCACCTCCTGCTTGGCTTTTCTTACATCCCACTGTCCTGGGGGCTAATTCTTCCCAGATGTCTAATAGCCTAGCAGGCAGATAAAGGAGTTTGAGAAACATAGCTTCCTGGGGGAAATTGGCCTAGTGAGGGAAGAGGTTGTTCCCTGGCCAGGACACCAGGGCTGTAAGGGACAGGAAGAGGCCCAGGCTGCCTGTCCAGGGGTGGAGGTGTGACATTGCTAGGCTGGAAAGGGCCCAGATGACATTACCCATGAGTCATAGCTGTCCCACTACTGCTTCAGCAAAGCAGTGTTAGGAAATTGTGAGTATAGCACATGCTCGCTGACCTTCATGGAGCCTGACCAGTGGGAGAAGTATGAATGTGGAGAGGCAGGCAGGACTCAGGCTTCTCAGGACAGGTAAAGGACTTGGAGAAGCTGAGAGTAACTGTTTGCAAGGCTGGAGGAAGGGAAGGCCTGGCTAGGGAAGGCCTGGGTAGGGGGACAGTATAGGTGATCAGACAGGAGTGTGGAGGGAGGAAGGAGCCGAAGAGTTACAGAAAACAAAGGCCAGGAGGGAGAGATTGAGAGGGCAGTGTGGAGAAACAGCAGGTGGAAGACAGAAAGTGAAAATTAAATCAGGACAGCAGAAATGGCTCTGTGGATAAAGCACTGACTGAGCAAGTGGGGGAACCTGAGTTCAGGGCCCAGAACCCACAAAGAACCAGAGTCAGGAGCCCCATGCCTGTGATCCTAATGTTCCTACAGTGAGGTGGAAGGGCAGAGGCCAAGTAGCCTGGCCTAAGGCAAGTAACAAACACCTCTCAGACAAGGTGGAAGGTGAGAATTGACACGCAAGATTGTCCTCTGGCCTCCATGGTGCTCTCTCTCCCTCCCTCCCTCTCTCTCTCTCTCTCTCTCTCTCTCTCTCTCTCTCTCTCTCTCT
>JADRCD010203512.1:0-39244 GCA_019843815.1 Montemys delectorum
AACAGTGGTGCACTCCTTTAATCCTAGCACTCTGGAGGCAGAGGCAGGGGCATCTCTATGAGGTTGAGGCCAGCCTGGTCTACAGAGTGAGCTCCAGGACATCTAGGGCTACATTTATATATATATGTAGTACAGATAGTAGTTTGCCTCTAAAATGGTGGTTATGAGGACTAAATAAAGTTCTTGGGGTATGTTATATAGTAATTGATGAAAAGTATCTTTTTAACTTTATTATTTGAGTGTGTGTGTGTGTATACCTGTACAGGCATGTGCATTGTCAAAAAACAATGTTGTGGAGTCAGTTCTTTCCTTCCACTTGCATAAGGATCCCAAGGATCAAATTCAGGCCACCAGGCTTGCACAAGTGTTTTACCATTTAAGTTATCTTGACTGTTTAATAAATGTTAGTTGTTAATGCTACTGTCACCACCATCTTCTTAATTACTACTAATTTTATTAAAACACCAAAAAAATTTCTAACTCAACCTAGTGGTTAATAGAGAAGGCAATAGTAGGGTCAAGCAGAGAAAAAGGATGTGGCCTTCCTGCAGAAACGAGATATTCCATTTTGATTGCACTTTGAGCAGTGACGTCGGCTAAACACTTGGCTGCCATGACCCCATTTATATACGTCCACATGCTCAGGTGCGGGGAGTTGCATATTCAGCCCAAGGTTATGTGACACGTGGGTGACAGTGTAGAGACCTGATGTGCTTCATTTTTATTTCCTCTATCTTATTAGACAGCAACGAAGTACAGAGAAGCATCAAGGTCAAGATTTAGGTTCCCTTCTCAACCCCCTAAATGCAGTTTCTTCTATTATCCTCAGTGGCCCACCTGTAGTACATACAAGAGTGTGGTCTCTTTGAGGCACTGGGAAAAAAAAACATTGGTCTTCTAATTTGGGTATTGTTTGTTTGTTTGTTTGTTTTTCAGCCCAACCTCTCCCTCCATGCCTTTCCCTCCACACACTGCCTATGTGGAGGCCCTCAGAGGCTGTGGTAGGTGGGCTTTCTCTGGCAAGATGCCTGGGGTTCTCTGAAGAAAGGAAGGAAAGCTCAGGAGGATGGACGGCACCAGCAGCATTTTCAAGGGTGGAGATGTATGGAAACTTCCTGACATTTCAAGCAACAACATCCGAAAGGAAATGGAATTTTCCTGAAGAACAGGCAAGACATCTCTGTCTCAAGTTATTGATCTGGTGCGCACGTCTTGCATTTAATCTGGTGATTCATTTGGAGGGAGGTGGCATGAATACTGCCTTTCCTTCAGTGAGTTTAAAAGCACTCGGCTTCTGATTTATTTTCTGCTTTTATTTATGCGGGGCTATTGGATTTGGAAGAGTTGAACGTTAGGCGTCTGGCAGGCAGTAAAGACACATAAAATTCAAACAAGAAATATCAAATCTTTTAAAGCACTCTACTTATCTTTGTGGTTTATTAATCACACCCACTGAAGGCTGGCTAATCCTCTAGGAACAGCTCAGAAAGAGGGGCTACTGAACATGCAAGGTTTGCCAGTCCTAGTCTTTTGCTAGTTTTTTTTTTTTTTTTTTTTTAAAGAACAAGTAAGCCCAGGCTCCCAAATGGGGACTTCCATCCAAAGTCAAACCATGAGTTAGCACTGAAAATAACTCATAATTTCAGACACATTAAGACTTCAAAATATGTCCCAAGTATTTTCATAAAAGGTTGGGAGTTGAGGTAAGTCTTGCCAACTCCTGCTGCTCAGGTGCAAGCCACAGCACTTAGAACAGATGAGTGACCCACCAGCCAGTTGAACTGCCCCACTCCCTAGACTGGGTTCCCAAAGACCCAATCTACTTCCATCCTCCTCCAACCTCTCTGCCAGCCTGCAGCCCAGGCCCCTACCCATAATTCTGGAATGTAAGTGTGCTCAACTCCTGCTGCTCAGGTGCAGGCCACACAAGTCAGAAGAGCAGAGACCCCCATGCTGCACCAAAGGCCAAGCAAGTTGCTAGAAGTCTAGCCCCCCAACCTGGTCAGGGATTCCTTACTGGATCAGGCCATGCCAGCCACTGCAAGTCCAAGCCCAAAAGACAAGAAGACCAAAGAGGAAACAGAAAGCAAGGGACAAAACATCCATCCAACAAAGAGAAACCCAGAAGTCAGCACCGAGACCGATAATCATCCCAAATCCAGATGCCTAAATGCCACTGTAAGAACACAATCAACAACAGCCAGGGCAGTATGGTACGTCCAGAGCCCACCTATCCCATGACAGCATGATCTGAATATTCAATACAGCTGAAGTACAAGAAAACGACCTTAAAACCAGCTTTATGAAGGTGATAAAGGTCGTTAGAGAGGAAAATAAAACATCCCTTAAAGGAATCGAAGAGATAAGTCTGCTCTAGGAGCTAGCTTTCACTAACATGGCAAACTCCTCTCATTTATTTACCTCCATTCTTCTGAGACCACTTTATCTTTTTACAAATAGGCTATACAAAGGCTTCTTAGTGACAGCTGATGCACATACTGGTCAACTGTCTGGAACATTCCTCTAGAGAAGGAGGGAGAGAGGAAGGACCCAAACCTGGATTCCCACTTCATTTTTTTGGGAGGATTGCTTCTCCAGGTTAATGCCCATTACAGCAATTCCAACTATCTCTGACACAGACCTTCAGCTTCTTGACTGCAGTTCATCAGTGGCCTGAGATGCTGATAGTGTAAATGTTGGCTCTAACATGTTAGACAGCTTATTTAGGAATGTTGCTATACTTCCCACCTTCTGCAAACCTTTCATGCCTCAGTGGACAGGGAACTGGGTTAGGGTTAGGGTTAGGGTTAGGGTTAGGGTTAGGGTTAGGGTTAGGGTTAGGGTTAGGTTTAGGGTTAGGCAGTGTACGGATCTGGGAAAGCCAACTGACGTTTACGTGGATAGATCCAGAGAGGACATTTCACAGAATAGTGTGTGAGTTGACAATATCATCCAAAAGGTCAACACTTAAATGGTACTTTCAGCGAGAGCCAGGAAGCATGCAGGACTGATACAAACACTGTGTTTATTAAGGAGTGGACAGAGGTCACATTAGGATGGGGACATGGAGAGCTTGGCTTAGACTCTGCTGTCAACATGGAAAGTATGGAAACCAAGATGAATGGGTAGAGGAATGGGATTCTAGTGGAGCTGTTAAACAGGTCAGTGTACTTACTCTCCTTACTGAATCTCCACTGTGGCTCCATTCTGAAAAGCCAGGGTATGGCTGAGAAGAAAATGTGATGAAAAGAGAGGTTGGGATTCACTTCAGAATTCAACCATTGTGTTGCTCATTTTGGTTTACTCATATATAAAATGCACATATTCCTTAATATTTATCATTTGGCTTAATGTTATGCCAGGCACTGGTCTAGGCATGTACATAGCAGTGAAAGAGACAGACATAGCCCTGTCATCGCAGAATACTATTACTAAGGAAGTTATTAGTGTAAATCATTTGCTTGCTGAAGATCTAGCTAGGCTGAGATGACCCTGTCCACATGGGACTATTTAGATGGAATGAGATGGCGAGTGTAGCCTCTGGCCCAAGTACGTGCTCACAATTGCTCTCTTCCTTCCTCTACTCACAGTACCTCCTGAAGTCCCTCAGGCCTGACTCTGCTTCCAGTACAGCCATACCCTGGCTTTTCAGAATGGAGCCACGGTGGAGATTCCATCTCATTCCTTTGTGTCAGCCTCCTGTAGCCACCTTTCATCAGGGACCACACTGAGCTGGGGCTCTGATCAGTGCCCCACTAGGAGACACCATCAGAGAAGTGTCTTCTTGCAGTACCTGGGGAGTAACACAGAGACCCACAACTGGAGAATGTCTAGAAAGTGCGAGGTTTTGGAGTCTTCAGTCCTAAGTGAGATACCTTTATCAAACACCTTTCCTCGTGGCAGAGGAGGCAGAGAGGCTGTAAGAGCCAGAGAGAATGGGCCAAGAAAACAACGTCTTCCAGATAGAACATGACTGATGCACATAAGAATTCAGAGACTGAGGCCACATGTGCAGGGCCATACAGGTTTAAGTCAGATGGAGTCCCAGTGCTGAGAGCCTGGGCCTGGACTTACCCCCCTTATAACCAAAATCGATCTGCAATTGACCCCTGCTTGCAAAGGAAAAAAACTATTTTCTCCAATGAAGTCTCACTGGGTATGCTAATCACTCTTCGGTGTACAACTCATGCCCAAGAGTAGCTGGCCAACACAAAACAAAAAAAGGTATTACTTTGGGCATTTTCTTTCTTTCTTTTTCTCTTTTTTTTCCTTTCTTTTTTGCTAGTATATTTTTGTTTCTGTTTTTGTGGTGTGTGTGTGTGTGTGTATGTGTGTGTGTATGTATGTCTGTGTCCCCACCCACATGCACTTTTGCATGTGTGTGTACATACATGCATGTCTGTCTGTTTGGTTGCTTTATGTGTTATTTGTTTTTGAAGAAAAAAAGAGATGTGGAATTGTATAGATGGAAAGGAACTTGGGAAAGAAAAAAAAATTATCAAGTTATATTTTACGTAAAACTGTTTCTTTCAATTAAAATAAAAAATCCCACAGAGCTAGCAATTTCAGGTTTCATGTTTCGTTGTATATGAAATAATTCCAGACTGGCAACTACAAAAAGGACTGTTCCAGGGTAATTTGCCTTGTGGAGGCTTTGAAAACAGAGTTCTTTTCTGAGCTTGCTTGGATAGCAGGCTACAGCAGCAGAACAGCTGAAGCAGGGCCACCAGGTCAAGAGAACCTGTGTAGAACTTGATCCTCCAATGAATACCAGCCAGACATCCCTTGAAGTAAAAGGCCATGTGCTGATTGATGCTTGGCTACAAGCTAGTCTTTGGAGTCTTAAACCCAATGTTGTATTTGGCTCTATATTCTTATGGCTCATCTGAGAGATGAGCAGGAACATGCCTCCCATGTGAAAGCTCTCATGATAATATGGAATAACTAGCACTTAAATGACTGGCCAAGCTAGGTCATCAAATATTGTTCATTAACTGTGAGAGCAAATTTCTTCTTGGCAATGAACAGTATTAGTAGCCCTGGTGGTCACATGACATTCCCTCTCTAGTCTTTCCTTATTCTACAGGCCATATGAGCTTAGAAC
Source organism: Montemys delectorum (assembly GCA_019843815.1). Taxonomy (NCBI): domain Eukaryota; kingdom Metazoa; phylum Chordata; class Mammalia; order Rodentia; family Muridae; genus Montemys; species Montemys delectorum. The sequence continues at coordinate 5,105 of JADRCD010203512.1, forward strand.
AAGGGATTCAAGCTCCTTGAATACAGAAACTGGCAAATCTTATTCTTTGTTTTACCTCCAGAGAATCCCTTGTTGTAGTAGGAATGCATTAAATACTAAGTGAATGAATACATTGTATAAGAAGGAAATAAATATGTAGTGTGCTTGAACAAAGGCCAGAATGGTGAAGAAGCCTAGAATCACATCATGTACAGAACATTGCCAGGGCCAAAGCCACAGTACTACAGTTGGGATTCTGAAGCATAGAGGGTTTCTGATAAGTGGGTGCATCAGCCAGGGCTTCACCAGCAATGCAGAACTGTTTCTCAAAACAATGATTAGTCAGATCTCCATTGCTAGTATCTAGTCTGTGATTTCTATCAGTGAGGCTGCCTGAACTACCCAACCATGCCTTCTTCACAACCCAGCAGCCTGAGTCCTATGTCCACAGCCTTAGCCTACTCTAGCAAGCTCTGTCTACTATACAACTACCAAGATAAATACTGTATGCCACCACACATACAGGTCTCTATGCCAAACCTAACCTCTCCAACAAGCTAGAACTCCCGCATTCTTCTCCAAGGTCTGGCCTGGTGAGTGTCCCTGGTTCTCCCCATCCATGTATCCCATATGACTTTATTATACCCAAGCCATTTCTGACCTCTAAGGACAACCCCCACACATATTCTCTCTTCTTCCTCAATCTGCTCAGGTCATACCAGACTTAAAACTAAGAAAATAAGTCCACATGCCAAGACCTCATGACAAAAATACCAACAATATTAAAGCTCAAGCTAGTTAGTATCTTCTCTTTTAAACTTACCAGCACTGTAGAAGTGTTTGCCAATGAGAATTACCTAGATGAACCCCAAGACTTACAATCTAAAAGAACAATCACATGCTTCATTAAAGAATTTAGAGTTTAAAGAAAATTTAACAAAACAGCTCAAGGAATCAAGGAGAAAGAATCTTAAGGAGAATAAATTCTTGAATGATGCCCAAGAAAACACAATGATAAGGTTGATGAAGACAATATAGGACTTGAGAATGGAATTCAATAGGAGATAGAAATGTAGAGGAAGACTGAGGCTGAAATAAAGATGGAGTTGCAAAACCCATAGCTCAACTAGAAAACTTAAAGGAAAGCTTTAAAAGTAGAACGAATCAAGCAACAGACAAAATATTAGGACTTAAAGACAAAGCAGAACATCTATAACAAATTTGCACGGAATATGAAAATTAAAAAACTCACAAGAAGGAACATATAGGAAATGAACAAAGGACTTTGTGGGAAAAAAACCTTCAAGCTGTAGGCATAGATGAAGGAGAAGAATCTCAACTCTATGGCATATGCCAGACCTTCAACAAGGTCATAGAAGAAAACTTGCCCAAACTAAGGAAAGACATATCCATGCAAATATGCACATAGAACACCAAGTAGATAAGACCAGAAAAGAAAACATCAATGGCATATCATAGTGATATATAAGTATACAAAATAAAGAACGTGTACTGAAAGCTGCAAGAGAGTTGAGGTGAGGATCCCAAAACCACAAGTCACATATAAAGAAAAACACATCAGACTAACAACCAGTTCTCAATGGAAATGTTGAGAGCCAGAAAAGCCAATGCATTCTAAGTCCTGAAGTAATATGACAGTCAACTGAAAATAATATACCCAGCAAAACTATTTGCTATGATTGATGGAAGAAGAAAAACTCTTCACAGTATAAACAATCTAAAAATATTTATATCCAAAAAATGAAGGGAAAAGGCACACAGAAAGCAGTATTTTGAACTGAAGAGAGGGCTGAGCATAGAAGAGAGAATATGGAAGGCAATACAAAGCCATAATTATTAAAACACAAACTACTACTCAGAACAAAACCCATCACAACAAAAAGCAACATTATGACCACAAATAAGCACACACATTTCAAAAACTTTAATATCAATAGCTTTAATATCCAATCAAAAGGTACAGGACCATGAAAAAGGAACAAACAGGAAATGTATGTAGGATTCTAAACATTCAAATTATAGGCATAGTTGAGAATCCCAACTCTAAGCCACAGGCAGAATAGGTCAAGAAACAAAATCTACCTGATGTTATCTAAAAGAAACACATCTTAGTTTCAAAATAAGCATCACCATGGAGTAACGCCTGGACAAAAGGACTCCAGACAAGTGGGATTTGGAAGCACGGAGGTGCCATTAACCTAATATACGGCAAAATAGACTTGAACTAAAACCAATCACAAGATATGAAAAGAGACATGCCATCCTAAAAGAGGCAACAGTTAACCAAGGAGATATTACTACCTTAAACATACATGCTCCAAACTCTGGGGATCCAGTTTTGTTTAAATAACTAAAAAGTACTAGTGGATTTAAAGGCACAGTTTAACATCAATCCATCAATAGTAGGTGATTTCAAAACCCCACTTTCTCCAATGGACAGGTCATTCCTAAATAAAATAAAATAAAAAAACAAAACAGAAGAACACCAGAATTAATTGACATTATACATTAAATGGACTTATTATATACGTATAGACTATTATACCAAAATACCAAAGAATACACATTCTACTCAGTAGCACACAGAAGTTTTTCTAAAATACACCACATAGTGGGACACAAACCAAAACTTTACATATTCAAAAAAGACTGAAATCACACCTTGTGTCCTCTCTGAACACAGTACAATAAAACTTGAAATTGACAGAAAAAATTCTAGTAAATACATAAACTCATGGATATAAAACACTTCATTACTGAATGATGAATGAGTCAAAGACAAAATCAAGAAAGAAAGAAAACATTTACTAGAACTAAAGGAAAGTGAATACACAACACAACAATACTAAAGGTGCCCAAAATATAAGCTACAGGGAAAAATGCATCTTCAACACATAGTGCTGAGAAAGAGATGTTCACATACAAAGGAAGGACATTAGACCATTCTATCAGCTTGCACAGAAACTAACTCCAAATGTATCAAAGACTTAATTAAATTTAAAATCTGAAACACTGAAACTACTAACATAAGAAACGGGCAGAACTATATAAGACACAGGTATAGGAAAGGACTTCCTGAATAGGACTCTAACAATTGGTAACTGGGATTCCATAAAACGAAAAAGCTCTGCACAGCTAAAGAAGAATCAACTGAGTGAAGAGAAAGGAATTCTTGTCAGACGTACATCTGACAGAAGATTAACACCCAGAATATATAAGGAACTCACATAGAATGAGTAGAAACAAGAAAGCAAAACAAACGATCAGTTTGGAAAATGGTCCTGGGACTTGAACAGAAAGTTCTCAAAAGAAGAAAAGAAAATAGCTAAGAAATATCTCAAATAATATTGATCATCCTAAGAAATAGGTGTATACAATCAAAACAACTTTGAGATTTCTCCTTCTCCAGTCAGAGTGGTAAAGGTCAACAAAACAACCAACAATAGATTCTGGAAGGACTGTAGGGAAAATCCCACCAAGTCACTGTTGGTGGGTTTAAGAAAGGATCTAGCCACCAAGGAAACAAATGTGAAGAATTCTCAAGAAGCTATGATAAATCTTCATATGACCCAGCTATTCCACTTGTTGATATATGTCTAAAGAGTTCAACATCCTACTCCACAGATACTTGCTTAGCCATGTTCACTGATATTCTTCACATATATATTCACACACACACACACACACACACACACACACACACGCACAAATACTATTGAGCTATAAACAAAAAGAAAATCATAAATTTTGCATTTACTTTGCTACTTACAGATAAGTATAGCGCCCACAACTCTCTTTGCAGCTGACAGAGATCCTTACAGAAAACCAAAAACAATCAAAAAGCCGAGTTGTGCAGCTCAGCCCTCATGGCTACATCTACAAAACAATTTCCACACCTAAGGCTCAGGGGACATTGTGGAAATGGGGGCAGAAGGACTGTAAGAGCCAGAGAACCAGGAAGTGTATCCCAGTAACATCAGAAACTACACTGATAAAGTCTCACGAACAGGACACTAAAACATGAGCAGAACAAAGACAACAACAACAGGCATGGCAAAGTGGGCAGGGGAACACCCACAAAGCCTCAACCCTACACAAAGAACGAGAGGCAACTAAGAAATGCTGAGAGCTGTAGCAACAGTCTTTTCCCCAGAAGAGTACACCAACTGGTTATCCAATACCAAACGGTCAGCCCTGGAACCACACAGATGGGTAATAGTATGTAGACTGAGCAGGGTATGTTCAGGAATAAATATTTATGTACATATACATACACATATACATGTAATAGCAATCTGTGAAAAAAGGAGGCTGTGATTTGAAAGTGTACAAACTGAAATTTTGGAGAGAGAAATAAATAGTGAAATCATATTCTTAAAATTAAAGGAAAAACCTTTCTAGGAGATGAGTAACCAGTTCATCATTTGGTAGCTGGATATATGGACAAATAGATTTTTATTAAAGAAAAATCTAAATGTATAACAATTACGTTTAAAATTATAATAATTTATAGTTTGTCACTGTGGAAGTAAGCAAAACAAAAGCCATGTGAACAGGGCAAGTCACAGGAAGGTGACCTTTACGGGAAAGAGAAGCTATAGGTCTAACTCTTCTCTCCTGGAAGTAAACTCATCAGAGACCTACCACTCTAAACCCCCTTCACTGAAGTACTTAAATTAGTGTGAAGTGGCCTTAAATGTTCTTTTTCTACCCAAAGAACATTTCCTATGCGAGTATGTCAAGACCCAGCTCAAAGCTCAACTACCCCGAGCAAGTCACCTCCTGTGTGGGGCTCTAACTGTGCTATTTTCCTGCCTTCACATGACTTGGCATCATAGGACCACGTTTTCTGTCCCCAAGAGATGGAGCAATAAGTTCTTCAAGGTCTATGGTGGTGTCTCTCGAGCTGTAAATGCCAGGTTCTTGTGCTTCCTTAGATAAAGATAGACCAAAACTTCTCAATGCCTCAGACTACCGTGTCAGGATGCCTGGAACTTGTTCAAATACAGACTCCTAGGAATCACACCTTTCAAGACTGACTCTCAGGGAAAGGACTTGATAATACGAATTTTAATACAATTCTCTAGGTAATCCTGAAGGTTTGTGGTTTGAACATGACATGCCTTATCCTTCATTCCTTCATTGACTCCTTCCACCTTGCTGCAGCTCCTGTGCTGGTCCCAAGCTGTTGGTGCAATTTGGGCAATTATAAAAACTTTTAGGAGGTGGAACCTATTGAACAAGTAGGTCACTATAGGCATATTGTATTATTTACTTTTCTGTTGTCATGATATAGCACCCTGACAAGAAGTAACTTAGAGGAGAAAGGTTTATTTTAGTTTACAGTCTCAGAGTCTAGCAAGTGTCTATCATGATGGACAAAGCATGGAAGAGTTAGGGGAAATATGGAGGCAGGAACAGAATGTTGGGTGGTCATGATTTAAACCACAGGAAGGAGGTATACATGCAGGAAGTGGGGTGATACTCAAAGTCTGTCTGCAATAAAGTACTTCCTCCAGCAAGACTTCACCTTCTGAAGGAAAGGTAAGCTTTTTCAACAGCACCACCAAATGGGGGCCAAGTATTCAGATACATAAACTTATGAGGAGAACTTCTCATTCAAACCACTGCATTTCACCTCTGCCCCCTATAAGCTCATAGATATGTCATAACTCAAAAAGCATTTAGTCTAACTTTAAAATTCCTATACCTTTTAACACTTCTAGAACTATTTAAATATCCAAAATCTCTTCTGAGACTAAAGGCAATTTCTTTAACTATGTATGATAGAAGGGATCAAGTGTTGGGAGGACTGAGGGAAAGAACTGGGAGAGAGAATTGAAATCGGTGTGTGTGTGTGTGTGTGTGTGTGTGTGTGTGTGTGTGTGTACAGTTCTGGGGTGAGCCAGAAACCTAGGACAAGGGAAACTCCCAGGAATCTATGAAGGCGATTGTAGCTAAAACTTCTAGCAACAGGAGATATGGAATCTGAAATGGCCACCTTTTCTAACCATGAAAGACTTCCAATGAAGGGATGGGGCACCAACCCAACTGCAAAACCTTCCATCCAAAATTTGTGCTGCCTGCAAGATGTGCAGGGATAAAAATGGAACTGAAATCAAGGAAATGCCCAACCAATGAATGGCCAAACTTGAGAATCATTCCATGAGGGAGAGAGCCAATCCCTGATAATATTAATGATATTCTGTGATACTTGCAGACAGGAGCCTAGCATAGCTAGCTCTGAAAGGCTTCACCTAGCAGCTGATGAAAACAGATGCAGAGACCCAACTGCCAAAGATGAGGTAGAGCTTGAGGAATCTTATGGAAGAGGGGGAGGGAGGATTGAAGGAGCCAGAAAGTTCTTGTGGTGTTCTTACACCACAAGAAAACCTACAAAATCAACTAACCTGGGCACATGTGGGCTCACAGAGACTAAAGCACTAATCAAAAAGCAAGCATGGGATGGATCTAGACACCCTATGTGACTGGTGTGACACCATATGTGACTGGTGTGCAGCCTAGTTTTCATGTGTGTCCCCTAACAACTGGAGCAGGGGCTGTCGCTAACTTTGTTGCCTGCCTTTGAAGACCTGTATTCTAACTAGACTGCCTTGTCTAGCCTCAATAGGAAAAGATGCACCTAGTCCTACTGCAACTTGATATGCCAAGGTGGGTTGACATCCATGGGAGGCCTTCCTTTCACTAAGGAGAAAGGGAAGGAGAAGGGGAGGAGAGGGGAGAGGAAAGTATCGGAAGAAGATGAGGGAGGGGAAGCTGAGATCAGGATGTAAAGTAAATAATATTAATTAATAAAAAACCACAAAAAAGACACTGTATATTCTTCCAACATAAAATGGTAGAGAATATATAGTTCCATTCCAAAGGGAAGAACTGGAGACATAGTGAGGAAGGACTGGACCAAAACCCAGCAGCTATATCAATCCTGTATCTTTATGTCAAGCACCCGAGGCTTCAATTTCCAGGAACTCAAGTGGCCTTACCCTTCCAGCATTGGTGCCTGCAACATACATTTCTCTCCTGGGCTGATTATGGTTCTTGTAGAAGCTTTCCTTGGATAATGTCCAACAGCTCTGGCATCTTCAATATCTTCACAATGCCCAATTTGGCCACCAGTTTGAGATGAAATGCCCATGTCTCTTGGACCACAATCAGAGCCAATTCTGTACATAGAAGATGAAAAACTTCATTAGGCAGAAGCTTTAGATCGGTGGTTCTCAACCTGTGAGTTGGGACACCTTTGGCAAGCCTCTATCTCCAAAAATTATTTACATTATAATTCATAACAGTAGCAAAATGACAGTTGTGAAGAGGCAATGAATTAATTTTATGGTTGGGGGTCACTGCAACAGAGGAATTATATTAAAGGCTTGTAGCATTAGGCAGGTCGAGACCTACTACTTTAAAGGAACAACCAATCTATTTGGCTCTCGTTTACAAGTTGGAGAGGTAGCTGCGGAGTCTTCCTCAAGGGATACTTCCTATTGTTTCAGAGCAGAGCATGGAGTTTCCTCTACACTCCACTAATCTTATAGTCTACTTTTCAGCATATGATTTAACTTCAGTATTATGCTTCCTAGTGTTTTTAACTCTAATCTGCACATTTTTCATTTCTTTCTCACCACTTATTGCTCTTATTTTATAGACCTGCATAAGAGTAATCATATCCCATAGACTAGGTGCTATGCTGTCTTGAAATTTCCTCTGCATTCAAATTAGTCCATTATTTTAAAATTCATCTTCATGCAAGTTCTCCGGATATATACAGAATGAAGCCAGATTTTTACCAAAATATCATATAAATTCCCTATAGACCAGTTGATAATATAATCCCTGTTCTCTGAAATCTCATAAGCTGGCCCTCCAATGTCTGCATTTCCCTCAGCATGACTGTATCTGAAGCTTCTGTTACCTTGTTAAGCATTGTTTACCACATTCAAATACTTTTCCAACCCAAAGTTCTAAAGTCTACCACATCATAGTTCAAAGTCATACGAGTCCCATGGTCAAATTTCTCCTCGCAGTATTTCACTCCTGCTATCAGTTTCTGCATTAGATGCTTTTTTGTTGTTCTGGCAAAATACCACAATCAAAACTCAACTTAAAGAAGAGAGGATTCATTTTGATTTACAGTTTCAGAGAGATAAAACCCCTTATGGCAGGAAAAGTGTGGTGGCAAGCACAGGAAACTGACAGATCATATTTTCATCCACACATAAGAAGGAGAAAGAGGGAGAAAGGGAAGGAGGAATACATAGAAAGGGAGAGAAGGAGGGGGAAGAAAGAGGGGGGAACATGCACAGGAAGTAGCAAAGCTGTAGCCACCCAAAGCCCATCTCCAGTGACCTACTTTCTCCATCAAGTCTCCACCTCCTGAAGGTTCAATAACCTTCCAAACTGCACCACTAAATGAGGACCAAGTACTCCAATACACAAGCCTATGGGAGACATTCTCACTCAAACACCACCCAAGCTTTTGAAGAAAATGCTAAAGCTCTTTCTGCATTCTCTCTGCTTCCTTTTCTGCCATGAGGTAAACAGCCTTCTCTTCCAAAGGTGACTATAGCCATGCTATCCAGCCTCACCATAGGCCCATAATCTTAAAGCAAAGTTCACAGGCTGCAATTACTAAAACCACGAGCTAAATAAATATTCTTTCTCTTTAGGTTGTTTTTTCCTCTGGCATTTATTAAATGATGAAAAACTAATGCACAAGTACTTTTGTAAGCTGCTGCATCCTCAGTCTCTCCTACAACACCGCTAATATAACTGAGTGATCAGTTAATTAGTATTTTTAGAGTGGATTTTCTCTTTTGCCTGATGTGATGTCCATCTCTGGCTCCAGAGTCACATAAGCATAAATCCTTTTAGCTCCCTGGCCCCTTTCCCTCCTGGATTGGGCCAGGCTATGGAAGAAGAGGCTAGGATGATAGAAAAGAAATAGTTGTGGCAGCTGAAAATTGTTGCATTACTTCACCCTGTATCAGAAGGCTCCTTTACCATCCTCCACGTCCTCCTCATCTCCCCATCCCCAAGCATCCTGTCACATCTCATATTAGAGCCATTCTGGAAGCAGTGTTTGCTAGTTTGACATTTCAAAATAACATCAAGCAGGCTAAAGATAGCTAAGTTACTGGGGAGGTTAAACATCTCTCCTAACAACACTAAGTCTACCAGGGCCTCTTTATGTTGGTCTAAAGACAACATGGGTATTTTTCTCCTAAGTAAAGAACAGAAGCATAGGATGGAGGGAGGGATTAAGTGAAGAGCCAACACAAGCACTTCAGTCTAGTTCCAGGGGTGGTAAAGGGGCCATTACTTCAGAGGTCTCCCTTAATGCATTTGTTTCTTTAGTTGCCTAAGACAAGAGCCTTCACATATGGAAATCCTTTCTTACAGGCCAAGTGCATAGTGTTATTCTGGAAACTGCATCCCATACAGCGAAGCAAAATAAAGCCAGGGATAATCCAAACTATGGAAGCAGTGTGTGCATTAAGAAAAACAAAACATAGGGAAGAAAAAGTCAATGATCTTCAACTTCCCTTTCTATTCTCACCGTCTCACTTGTTTTTCAGGTAAACTTTCCAGAGCTACATGGATATAACCATGGGTTTAGGCATCTGAGAGCCAGGCCTCTGTGCTAGGTTGCAGGAAAGGCACAATCTTCCCCAGAGAGCAAGGACATCCTAAGAAGTCACTATGTACAAACAATAACGCCATTTTAGGCTGATGACTTTGGCCAAGCACTCTGGTAAGACTTTGATATGCTCCTCTTCATTTGAACTCACAGCAAGATACTATCTAAGGATAGTAGTGTTTCATTGGGAGGCGTTAAACTTAGGGTCATAGAGGTTCAACTGTCTGCCTCCGATGCCTGCTTTCTTCCCAGCCGTGATTGTCTTCCTTTCTACAGATGGACAGGGAATAGTCTTACTTGCACATCTTGGATTGAATGCATTCCAAGAGTCAACTGGCTTCAGAGAGGAAAGATGCATTCCTACAGGCCAACCTCAAGGCCAAAGAGACTGACCACATTGAGCCCTGACTCAGCAGACTAGCCTGTGTCTGACACACCCTGCCCCCACTTCACGGACATCTGATGAAAAGGCTATTCCTGCTTGCACCCAGCAGGGTGACTAAACACCAAAGTCTCAGGGGAGAGGCTAAATGTCAGAGTTGAAGTGAGTCCCTCTGCCTCACCTCTGAATGTGACTACAGCTGCCCATGCGGTGATGGCCACACTGTTGCAGACAGGGAGGTAGTGAGGGAACTGTTGGAGCAGGATAGTGGCTGCTCTGATAAAATGGAGGTTGGCTGGATAAGGTGGTCTAATTCCTACAGCTTTACTTCCATGTTGTCCGTCTTCCAGAAACTCAGCACAGAGCAGAGGAAGACACTTAAGTTTCCACATTTGGTATCCTCTGTAGGAGGCCTTCTGAGTTTGAGAGTAGAGTTCTATAATGTGGAGTTCACTGGGAACCAATCCCAATGGGAAGATCTCAGATCTCCTGTATAGGACTCAGAGTCTTTAAAGCAGGCAAAGATGCAGCCTACCCACAGCTTGAGGCTGCTGAAAGAGTAAAAACTTCCATGGAGACAACAGAAGCACGGGGATGTGGCAATGCATCCTGGCTGGGAGACCAAGAGACACAAGCTAAGATGATGCTCACAGGGAGGAGCTAGAGGCATGGAAAACAGAGAACACAGCATATAGGGAAGGAGGTAGTGCACAAAGGGCAAGACAGAGCAGGGTTGGGGAGAACTCTTACAGACTGTAAAGAGAATTGGAGAGCTGAGCTGGTGGTGGCAATGCCAAGTCTGATATTCAACTTGCAATGAACCCTCTTAGAAGTACCAGTCTGGCCTCTGTGAGAAGTGGATACAGGCCTAGGTATCTGCAGGAGCTCAGTGGTCATTGGCATTATATACCAGACTACTGTGCTGGCCAGCGATGGAGGGGAGACAAAAGTTAGGCCGGAAGAGAGATTAAAACAACAATATATATCGTCCCTAACATTGAAAAATGTTTTCACTGAAGAGTAAACTAATTCACCCCAGTCTTCTGTGGCTAGAAGACTCCCTTGTAGATATTTATTTCAATATCTTTTTAAGAGAATCCCAGGGGCTTACTAGGGGCCTGAATTTGCTGATACAGGAAGGGAGTCATGGTATGCTAGGCAGCATTAGGTTCTACCTGGGTGAGCAGCTAAACTGGACCCAATCTTTCTTGGGGCTCCGGAAACTTCTGAATGTGGAAAGGGTGTGTCCAGTCAACTAAGCCGCTAGTTCCAGGCAATTTGAGGTTGCTTTGTCCCTGACATTTGTGAAGAAGCAAGCTGCTACCCTTGCCAGGCAAAACTCCACATGAGGGAGGTTGGAGAGGCACCTTTCAGTCAAGCGATCCTGCTACAAGTACTTAAAAGTGACTGCTCTAGGCCAGCATGCTTCAAAAGCTTGCTGGGATAATGCTGAGGGCAAGGTTCATCACTTATTGACCTTCATGATGGGTCTCCTTCCATGGGTCTCTCTGTCTCTCTGTTTCTCTGTCTCTGTCTCTCTGTCTCTGTCTCTGTCTCTCTCTCTCTCTCTGTCTCTCTCTCTGTGTATGTGTGTGTATGTGTGTATGTGTGTGTATGTGTGTGTGTGTGTGTATGTGTGTGTGTGTGTGTGTGTGTAATATCAGTTTCTCATGTTTGTAGCATCCTCTTTACTATTCTCAAAACAGAAATCTACAGCTTCCCTCATAGTATATGGAATTTTGCAGAGACCATGGGCTCCAGTGACCTGTGTTCAAATCCTTACCCCTTCCTCACCCTATGGCTATGCGCTGGTCTGCCTTGCTTTCTGTCTTAGTGTCCTTCTCTATAAAATAGAAGTGATATAGTTGTTTTGAAAGGTTACTGTAAGCATTAGATGAGGTGGTACTGCCTAGCCCAGGACTCAGAAAAGGGTTAATTTCTCTGCCTTGTTTGTTGCCCCTTCTGATATTTCCAAACAAGGAGCTAAGGTTGGGAAACCAGAAGTGGTACCTAGTACAAGATGGTTCTGAAATAAACATTAATTTTCTTTTCTTTCCTTAAGGCCAGAGATTCCCTCATCTTCTCCTCGTCTTCTAGGGATACTTTTTGGTAATGTTATGAGAGCCATAGAGCTTCTATGATAGATGTAGATATGTGTGGGGGGCATCTATGAATATACTCTTATACAATTTCACTTACAATTTTGAGTAGTTCTGTTAACAGATTCCATGAAGCTCATCCATGAACTTTAATTTCAAAAGGTGTGATGGTACTATATAACAAGCAGCTTTCTGTGACAAATTGTATTTCTCCAGTTAACTAATTTCCCGTGTAGATTAAGAGCTCCATGAAGTTGAAAACCACTTTTCTACAAGTTTGTAACCCATTACTAGAGAATAAAGAACATCACCGAATATCAAATGGATTCCTGGGCAGGTTTTTATATGAGCAGATGGATAAAGATAAGGGATGGGTAATTGTATGGTAGAGTGGATACCATGTAGATAAAAAGGTGAATGAATGTGTGAGTGATTTGTGTGGCAGATAGATACGTTAATGGATAAATAAATGGTTATAATTATGAAGGACTTGCCAAGTCAATGGCTTGGCAAGTAGTGAGATGTTCATAAGAGGTTGTAGAACTGAAATTCTGAAAGACCTTAATGCTTTGGTGGAAGACCTGTGACTTAATTCAGTAGAAATTTGGGGATCTGGAAATATCAAAGCAGAGACTGGTGGAGAAAACATTACAGGAGGCTGGGTTTAGAGAATGCCATCTGCAAAGTGGGGCAGCGAGAATATGAGTCAGAAAGATCACTAAGAAACAGGAATCCAGCAAGAGATGGGGAAACTCCCGGTGAAGAACATCCCTGTTTCTCAATGGAAACCAGAAGCTACCAGGCCGATTTCTAAGGAAAAATGCAGAGCAACCAGTCTGGGACAGAAGTGGATCCTGGGGGCAGGGAAGAGCCCAAGTACTACCGAAATCCATGGTATGTGTGATTTACTGAGTCATTCACTCAGTAATACTTTGTTGGGACTCTCCTGTGTGTCAAGCTGTTGTAGGGTCGAAACTTAAGATTTGACCTTTACCCTGAGCTAAGGAAGATAGAAAAATATAATAAACAGTGAAAAAATATGGAGTGCTTCATTAGCAGATATCATTCAAAATATTTAATGTGTCTTGAACAACAGCCATAAGAAAAAGTGATCTATTTTCATTACTATTTAAATGTATGAAGAAACAAAAACAGAGAGGGCACAACAGCATCAGGGCCAAAATTTGAACCCAGAGACACCAAGGAGGTCCAAGAGTTTAGAAGTGGTTCTGGGCAAACTGCTTTGCAAGGCTAGAATCCTGGAGATGAGTTAAAGTTTCGTGCTTATATAAAGAGTTAGGGAAGGCCAGTGAGATGGCTCAGGATCTAAAGGTGTTTGCCACCAGGCTTGAACATCTGAGTTTGGTACTTGGTACCAACACAGCAGAACAAGAGATTGAGTACTACAAACTGTGTCCTAGCCTCAGTATCCACGCGTGTGCGCGCGCGCGCGCACGCGCGCGCACACACACACACACACACACACACACACCCTAATGGGAAATCTAAAAAGAAATGTATAATTTGGGCTTTTGATAATTTTTGAATAAGCCCAAGAGATGAGGAAATCAACTATTAAGACTATTCTTATTTGGAGGATAAAAGAACAGATTAGTAATGCTGAAGTCACAACACGCCTTGGTCACAGTACATGGAAAAATCAAGTACTGACCAGGAAGATTCCCAGCGTGCCATGCATGCTGCTGAGGGGAGAAGGGGTGTGTCATCAAGCACTCTTACCTAGATGTGAACCCTATGAACTACAGCTATGACCACCACGGCAAAACATGCTCATAGGTGCAATAGTGGCACAAATGTTATGAGGATAGCCAACTACTTCCTCATTTTTTAAAGGTGTGCTCCACAGGAGGATGCATATATGGAACTGCAGTCTTGCCCATGACCTAGAGTTGAAGTACTTACAAGCATACCTACTTCTAGTCTGCTAAATGAACATAGTATCAAGCTCTAGGCCCACAGATTAGGGTAGCTCTCAGTCGCATCGGGAAAACTTCTTTGTGCAGTGAATGGTGGGTGATGCAGAAACTCGAAGCTGGTCAAAGTACAGAGAATGAATACCAATGGAGTGCTCATGTGGGATTTCTATAGCACTCTTTTTCCCCCAAGGTGTAGAGACTATTCAAAAAATAGGAGTGGAAAGATTGTAAGAGCCAGAGGTTGGAGAGGATGAGAGTGAAACCAATTTTCCCTGCCATGACTTTTGTGGTTGTCAGCACAAGATCAGTCAAGTCAATGTTTTAGTACCTTAGGCTCACAGGTCCCCACCCCTAGCTGAAGAACTACTGGTTCAATGGCTTCTTGGAGACACAGAGTGAGTTTTCTTTAAGGGGGAAGGCCCTGGCAGGTTGAGCACACTCCAGTAGATGGCCCCACACCTATGAGTACGTGGGACGTACAAATTAATTTGGTGAATTGTTTTAAAAATTTAAAAAGGGCACAAACTTAGGAGAGGATGGGGAGGTGGAGGATAATTTGGGAGGAGTTAGGGGGAGAAATAAAGGATACATATGACCAAAATACATTTTTAGAGTTCTATTAGGTTAAACAAAATACAGTATTAAAATTAAATTCACTTGTGTGTTTTTAATTTTGTAATACTACTCAGAAACTTAGAATTCATATATTATCATTTCTCTGGACCAGAACTCCTGAAGATCAATTTCTGTCATGGTCCACTACTTGCACAGTGAGTAGCTGACTGGAAGAATAGCACAAAAGTGAAACCAGGGAGATGAGTGTCTCCGCCCAGCAAATCCCCAAGCTGGGGCTATCTGCTTCAGTGTAGGTAGTCATGGCTGGCAGCAGCTAAACTGTGGGCACCAGGTAAGGCTTGCCTTCTGACTCAGCTTTCTACAAATCAGACAAGACAGCCCCCTTTTCATATTTTGAGTATTGATCCTTTTACATTAATACTTAGCATTTCATTATGCTGTTTCCATATATAATTTGGTTTTTGCTGATCCTCTCCTTTCTCCTTCCTCATTTTCCTACTCCCTGCTTGTACCTTTCTGTTCCCAGAATTCCTCTTCCCACGTACTTGTCTTACTTTCCATGGTTTCCTAATATCTCTTTTTTTTCTTATGGCTTCATTTTAGTTACATGACATGTACCCACTTTTAAACTCACATATGTAAGAATGAAAGGCTAGTGTCTGCATACCAGATAGCACATGTAGTATTTGTCTCTCAGGATGTGGGCAACCTGCCTTAATAGTTTTCAGATCTATCTATTTGCCTGCAAAGGTCATAATTACATTTTTCTTTAGTGCTGAATATAATTCTGTTGTATAAATGTATCACATTTTCATAATCCCATCAACTTTTGATAGACAACTATGCTGTTTCTATTTCCTTTTTTACTGTGAACAGAATAGCAATAAACAAATGTGTAAGCCTCTCTTTGGTATAATATAGAGTTGAAAGGAGGCTTTTAATAATGTAGTAGAGCTTTCCCTTAGCTATTAAAAAGTAAAAATTTAAATTTTAAACAGGAGAAAAAAGAAAAGTTGAGAGTGAATGGGCAAAGAAAGGGACTATCCCCAGAACTAAGGGGTTATTGTTTCTCTGTCTATACCTTCCAGGGCTTAACATAGGCACAGGGTCAGTACTCCTTGACAAAGTAAGAGAAAATGAAAAGAAGAAAGGGATTCAGAAAATGAAATGGGATGGAGGAAACAACTATAGGAAGTGAGAAATGTTCCAAGGCTAGAGCTGAGACAAAGAATAATGGAGAGGACAACCTAGGAGTGGAAAGGGCCACCAGACCTGCTTTTCTGGCTTTTGCAAGGCTATGGTTCAGATGAGGTAGACCTGACCACCTGCCCTACTCATAGCCTCATGAAAGTCAGAGCCAGGCCAAGAGGTGGGAGTATCTGGGAGCCCTGTCCCTTCCCACTACAGGTCAGCCCCCCTTGTTGTGATACTTCCTGAGTTCTTGGGATATCAGAAAGAAGCCCCCTCGGCTTCAAAGGGACATTTCCCTTCCAAACAAACTTGTAGGATGACTTGCAAGGCTCTAACTACTCACTGATGCAGATGGACTGCCCTTCAGTCTCTGATTCAGTTAGTTTGGCATGGCATGTGAGAACAGATTCCAGATGCTGGGGACCTGTCCAGTCTGAGGACCATCCTTTGTGATTACTACCCTTCAGGTAGCAGTTCTCTCCATCATTTCTTCCTCACGGCTCTATGTATTTATTCAGCCTCCCAATGAACCTTTGACCCTTAGAGGTTTTGTGATCCGCATGTCAGGAGAGCTGAACAGGCACCTGGAATATCCAACTCTCAGTGTAGGGTGTTTTCCTCACCGGAGCTGCCCCCTCACCTTTCTGGGGGAGGCCTTTGTATGAGTTTTAGAAGAATGATGACCAAAAGCTTCAGAAGCTGAGTGGCCAATCACATTAGACACAAGCTTTGCTATAGGAAGAGGATAAAACAGTTGTTTAAGAGTTCCTGTCAGCTAAACTCATCCTGTTTATAACCCTGGAAATAATGTAGGGAACAAGTCTTGGACCCTTGTCTTTGGAGAGCACAGATGGGAAACTCAAGAGTAGCATAATAAAAGATTGACAGATTGAGTGAATTTAAAGGGAACAAAAGCTATGTGGGAGGGCAGGGACAATTAGTGGGGGCTGCAATTCTAAATAAAATGGTCAGTTTGACCTTTTGGCACAGAATTCAGGTAGATACCGCCTACAGCTGCAGCAGGGGCATTTCAGGCAGCATGAATGGTCAGTGCAAAGTTCCTCAGAGGAGAATGACATTTTCTCGAGTTTCCCCGAAACTCTCATGTTGTTGATTCATGTGACTGAGTGAAAGGGAGAAGAAGAGGAAGGAGGTGATTGAGAGGTGGCATAAATGAAGGAAGAGATGACAGGATTGACTTAGAGGACTGGATGAGTGTCTACAGGCAGGCGTGGGTGTTACTCTACTGTTTCTCCATTTTTCATTTTCTCCCCACTGGTTCTTGCCTTTCCCATCTTCAGAACATGACTTTGTAGGTCTGTAGGAGGCCCCTGACTTAACAGCCACAGCTACTATTCACCAGGCCCACGTCAACAGGTCCTGGTGGCTAAGATTTGGGCATAGTTGGTATTACCCTTTCTGGCCCTAAGAGCAGAACACTGAGAGCCCAGTGTGCACCCAGTGCCTTCTTTCTGTCCCACATTGTTCTCCATGCCTCCTCATACTCTTTTCCCTGAGGCAGCCCAACCCTTGAGGGAATATCAATTTATACACCTTAGCCAGTGTCTGATTTAAAATTGTCTCATACCACAGGGTAATGGTAAAATTAACTTTAGTAATGAGTTGGATTGAACCTAATACATTCCAACTCTCATTTCACCATATAACCAGTGTAAAAACAATGATAATTTTACATTACCTTCTTCTATACTAATTCTTTAAAATCTAATATGTGTGGGTCATACTCCAATTTGGTTACATTACAAATGCATAGTACCCTCTGTAGCTAAGGTTCAAACAGATAGTTCAAACCTGGGGCTCCTTCCTCCTCCTTCCAGATGGGTGTCTGCTTTGATTTATGATTCTCTTATAATAACTCAGTGAGTTAATTTACCAACAGTGCTTAGGATGGTTCCTAGTATACAGTAAACTCTACAGAAGCATCAGTGTTCATGATAATACCACATACTGAAATTATAGTAAATGAGTTGACTATCACCCCAAAACATTGTGAGGAGAAAGGACCTTCCTTGTTTCCTCTTCCATTTCTCTGAATTTGGGAATTTGTACTGACTATTACACAACTATTTAATCTAAAATAGTTGATGAGTAAGTACATAAGGAAGTCTGTTAAGACTGATAATAAACATTTTAATTAAAGTTGCAGGGTGCTAAGATCATAATCCTGTATGGCAGTGGTATTAGACTTAATATTTAATGATGTTCAGACAATTGGTGCTAAAGAGGGGTAAAATTCATTCCCTGAATAGAGTAAAAATAAAGTGGTGTGTTGAAAAGTGTCCAATATTGAGTTCAGAGAGATCCAGTTCTGAAGTCCTGTTTCCTTATTTACTGCACAAATGATGTTTGGAAAATTTACCTAACCTTTACAGTTTTCCATTTGTACATCTATAAACTAGGACACAGTTATCTCTTTACATTGTAAACCTAACTACACAGTAAATTTCTAAATTGGAAAATCACACTCTAATATAACTAACCTAGCCACACCCACTCTGAACTGCCATGTCTACTCCAGCTGCTGTGGACCTGTCTTCATCAAGACAAGATAATATAACACATTGGTCTATAGGTAGGAGATACTTGTATTAGTTTTTTCTTTATTTTATTTTATTTTCTGATGCAAAAAGCAAGAGGAATTTATAGTTCCAGTGCACTGGGGTCATCCCAGACCTGAAGTTGTGCAGGTGGCGACCCTGCACAACTTGTTCAGTGAGCTTTTATACAGTTTTCAGGTCAGCAGCCATTAGGCACAATGTGATTGGCAGAACAGTGTGACCTTTTTTCTTTAGTTTTCCCCTGGCAGCATATGCCCTTTCTTTTCTCCTCTTCTATTTCCAGCTGAAATAAAGGAGGAAGCTCACAGAGGTTAGTTTTTAGGGCATAGAGCTGTATAACTAAGATTACGGTGCATAGTAAGTTCAAGTTTTAAAAAACAAACAAACAAACAAAAAACCCAAAACCAAAACAAAATAAAAGAAAACCTCTGGACAAAACAATGAACCTTGTTACACATGACAATTCATACTGCCAACTCAACAGCATGTAGGACAGTGATTCTCAGGGGTCACATATCAGATATCCTACATATGAGATATTTATATTACTGTTTAACAGCAACAGCATAAGTTTATGATTGAGGGGATTACCACAATATGACCAACTGTATTACAGGGCTGCAGCATTAGGAAGGTGGTCCACAGCTATGAGGGAATGTCTAGAAGGAGAGCACCAGCCCTTGGATTACAAAAACAGAAGAAAGTGAACTGAGCATAGAGGCATTTCTGCCCCTTTTCTTCTTGACAGGAGACTCAATGTGACAAGAGTCTCCTGTTCCTGCCACCTTCCTTTACCTATCTGTGTCCATGTGTTGCCTGACATGATAGACTGTATCCCTTCAAACTGTGAGTTCCACAAATCCTTCCTCCCTTAGGTCGTTTCTTGTCAGGTATTTGGTCACAGCAATAAGGAAAATGGTTTTTCCTTTTAGTATGCTCTGTTTCTTCTGGGAAAGAAAGCCTCTCTGTCCCATGTAAGCTCCTGGCATTTCCTTTCTTCTCTGGGCCCTTCTAGATTAGTCTCCATGCATTCTCTACACCTAACTGCTTGTTTAAAGGGAGGGCATCTGTCAGGCACACAGAGTCAATACAAGTGCTGGCCATTCTCAGGGGTCCCTGATATTTTGCTTCTGTGCATTTCCATGGCTTCTAAAATGTCTGTTCATGCATTTCACCCCACTAAGACCTGTGGACAGATATAGCCTACATCTTTCCAGATCCAAATCCTTAATAATCAGTACACACATTATAGGTGCTAGAATAGCACACTAAGTGCATGTGTGAGTTCACAATGTCTTGGTGACTTTATCTGCTTGCTTTTCTCTAGAGTCTACCAGAAATTGTCAGATATGTTCAGTTAGAAGCTGGAAGAGGAAGAAGAAGAGGAGAGGGGAGGAAGAGGAGGAGGAGATGTGAGGGGAAGGGAACCGGAAAGAGGAAGAGGGGGAGGAGGACAAGGACAAAGTGGAGAAGGTTGGTTGCTTGATGAGAAATGAAACTGAATGCTGAGAAGCTCCATCATGGATCCATTCAGTGTCCTCTGGGGATGAAGGGTCAGTGACAAGGGGAGCTGGAGCCCAGAAGGGCTGACAAGGTGCTCTCCTGAGCCCTGAGTCAGCAACAGCCAGTGGACACAGCAGCTCCTGAGTGCAGGGGCTGAGTCATACAAATAACTGGAATAGTTGTTTAAATCATAATGAATTCCCAGAAGCTTTCTGAGCTGACCAGCAGGCTCAGACACTTTCCCTACCCTCAGTGTGTTCCAGCTTTTTTATGAGTTAGCAAATGGGAGGAAACCAGAACTGTCCTGTGGGGAGGGAGAGCCAGGGTATAGGAATCCTCATCATCTCCATCATGAGACTTTGGAGGCTGTCTCTTGACCTTTCTGTGTTCTCAAAAAGGCATAGAAAGAGACTGATATCTTGGGCACAGGCTGCATGGCAGCCATGTCAACTAGATAAGGAAGGCATAGCCCAGTGTATGGTTAGGGTGGGAGTGGCTGCTGATTGGCCTAGGAGCCCAGGCGACTTATCCACTCCTTAAATGTTTTAAGCAATTAGTGTATACAAGATAAAATGAGATATTTAAAATCCAGCATTGAAGCAAACTCTATGGACAGGAAGGAAGTGGCCTATAAGGCCTTGTAGGATTGGTAGACTCGTTTCAGGTTGTATCTATGAAGCTACAAATACAGAACCCTCTATAATGCTGGTTGCTTAGCACTATTGAATCCTTCAGGGGCATTTTTATCTAAAACATCAATTCAAAGCTTCTTCCCAGTGTTTTCTCCCAAAGATCTTAACCTTCTAAGACTTTTTCTTTCTCCTTGACATCACATCCACAGTGAGTGTCTCACCAAGGCATGTGACTAACAGTTCCTGCTTATGCTATAAGCTCTGGCTAAAACTTGAACACATATAAATCACTAGAATTCTTAAGACAGATGGGCACCAGCCCCAGAGTTTCTGTGGTAAAGCCTGGAAATAGACATTCTTATGGCAGACTCTAGGCTGCCTCAGGTCATGCTATGAGAGTCATTCTTCTAAGGCAGTATTCTGAAATCAAGTCTTAGACCAAAGACCCGTGAAGTACAACCAATTTAAGCTTATCCTCGACTAGCTTACAAATAAATGAGAGTCAGACTATGGTTGTTTTATTTGGCTTTGACAATTATTGGGGGGTAACCTCTATTCAACTCTTCTAACTGCTGGTCTGACTACTTCCCCAGCAGTGTACCCCAGATATCTGATATTTCTCCTGGCCATGTGCTCAAGATCCATCTTCCCTTGTGGCAGCTTCCTCTTCTCCTCTCATTCATCCTCCTTTCTCCTCCTCTCTCTCCCCTAACCACCTACCTCTAGTCCCTCCTATAGTTGTCTGTAGCTAGTTTTATTTAACCAGTAGGTTTAAATCAAGGAACAAGGTTTACATCACAAAAGCTTGTAACTCACTTGAGAATTCACTAGTAGGCCTAAGTCTTCCCTTTAGCACTACAATACATAGTAACAGATCAAATCCCAACAGAACCATTAGGAGAATCTCCTGAAAAGCCAGCCATCACTTCCCTGAGAAACAATAATCATATGCCAGAAAGGCACAGAAACTTGCTATGGCTAAAATGTTTTCTGACTCTTCTTCAAACCAGAATTTCCAAGTAGGGAAAAATTTATAAGGTAAAATAAAGCAGATTTTGAAGCAAATTAGTTACACAACTGTTTCATAAAACTAGACCTACTTGTTTCAAATCCTGTCCTCACTATGCATCAGCCATGGTTCAGTCTCCTCATCTGGAGACTAGAATTGATAATACAGCATAAGACTGGAAGGGCTTCATAAATGTAGAATGAAAAGGGCACATAGCATACACTCAGAAATAGCTTCCAATTGGCCTAGATCAGTTGAGTTCTAGTCTCTCAATTTCCTGATATATTTCAAGTCTCTGTTTTGCATTCCCAAACCCATTGTCCTAGTATTGGGATGCAAAGAAGAGACTTGAAATATATCTAATCTATCATAATTGCCATTTCCTCTCAACTCTTTTTGCCAATGTTTCCCCATTCCAGTGCATCTCCTGAAAGTCTTCAGAGCTATTTTCTAGATCAGTTCACTGCCTTTCACTGACAAAATATCTGACAATCGGAACTTTATAAAGAAAAAAAATATTTAAAATTCATAGTTCTCCAGATCCAAGATCCTGGAATTGTTTAGCTCTAATTAGTGCCTAATCCCTAGACCACATCATAATGGAAGCATATGTGAGAGGAAGAGATTACACAGAATATATAGGAAACCAGGGAAAATCAGGAGGTAGATGTCATCCTCTGTGTTATCAAAGATTCATGGGTCTCTGGTCTGGCCAGAAACAGCCAGTGTTTTAGCTCTCAGAAGGGAAGCCAACACAGGGCAGGTAGCTGGGGTCCCAGGTCTTGCCTGATACTTTGATAGCATCAAAGGGGTGCATGAGGCAGGGGTGGTGGCAGCAGCCACAGCAGGTGGCTGTGATAGGAAGCAAGCAGCTGCAGCTACAGCAACAGGGACAGCAGAGTCATGAGCCTAGCTTGCAGGGCAGGTCTGAGATCCTCTGGTGGATGCTTCAGGAGAAAAAATTGTTCTCCAAAATGTTACAGCTCAGTAAAATCAATCACTCTCAGATGATCCTCAGTACATAACTTGTGCACTTTATTCCATGTGGATAGGGACTTTATAAACATTGAAGAGTAAGGTGGGATCCAGGGGTAGATCTTTGCCAATGGATCAGTTGGAGATGCTAGTGATACTCTATTAGCATGGGGAAAGACTTCAGGTATTTTCTCTACGTGACTGATTGTCATGTTCCTCTCAGTAGGGTATTGTAGTTACATGTTCCAGAGCAGGTAGAGTTTGGCGGGGAGCTGGCTCCATGCCTACTGTACTCACTTCTGAGTTTCACAAGATTTGGGCTCATGTAGCCTTACCAGTTCTTCTGTCTGGTGGCACAGTCCACTTGTACCACAGCCAGACTGGCTCTTTTTATAACAAAGCAGCTAGTCAGCATTCCAAAAGAACAGGGTAATCGTTTCTAAGGGTGTAATGCCCAACATCTTAATCATTTTCAGTAGCTTTCACCTCTTAAAGTTTCTGTCATCTGAGCTCATGAATTTTTAGATACACAAACAGTATCAAAGCATAGTCCCTCCTTGAACCGACTTCCCCTGGTCCCTAACTACCAGACTGTCTACCCTGTGAAGAGTCCCTCTATCACCTTAGAGAAAGTCAGAACTCTTGAGAGTTCTTATAACAAAGTCTGTTTGATTCCGGGCCCTTGTTTCTCTTAGACTTCCTGATTCACTGTGTTCTTCTTTCTCCTTGAACTTCAGAAGGAGGAAAGGAGATCAGATTCTACCTTCTTATGCTCCCTTGCCTTTACCATAAACCTTCCACTGTAGTAAATGCTATCCAGCTATCTTTAAGGTAGATATCTGATGGATAGATTGTTGAAGCATATTCTCCACACTGTCCCTGAACCTTCATGTAGAACTGAGTTCTCCCCCATTTTTTCAACCTACCAAGCCTTTTTTGCTCTCGTGCTTCCTGGAGCACTCTGGTGCACATCTTAGTTACAGCTCTGAGGCCAGCAAAGTTGAGTCCAGTGCAGCCTCAGCATTTGATGCACACAGTACCACCAGCTATAGGAGTTGACAGTGCAAGGGAAATTGATGGCTAGAGTGAGGAACATGGTCCTTATGAAAATCTAAATTGGGTAGAGTGAGGGATCCATGCATTTTGGAAACTACATGGAGTCATGCAAATTCTAGGGTTGTCACCATGAGACCTGAAATAATCCCTTCAGACTCTGTGTCTTTCTGTTCTCACTCATAATCTTAGTTTGTTATTTCTGTACATGTGAGGAGAAAGACCACAAACACAAATCATGACTAAATTAATTAAAGCAAGCAATTTTTTACTTGTATAATAGGGCTGCTTCTCGATATACAATGTGGTGTTCAAGATATCAGTGTTGGATGTGGGGAAGATTGGCTTTTTATAGCTCAGGGGAAGGAGATTTCCAAATGGAGATTTGGCAAGCAAATGGGCAGGGTTGCAGAAGCAGAACATAAGCATAACATGTTGGTCATAACAATCTCCGGATTCAAAGACATGGTTACAAGGTGGTCATAACAACAGGTGGTCATAATAACCTTTCGAAACAAAGGTATGGTTGCTATTTCCTGGAGCATGCAATACAGAACCATTTGTAGTTAAGGTTACAGGTAGGGCATAGCCCAGTCCTTGAGAAACAGTCATTTAATCACAAACAGGAATGAATCTAGTTTGTCTTTACAGTAAGGTGGTTTCACACCCAAAGTGGAAGCAGGCTGGTTCATCAAATTTTTACCTATCCAAAGGACTGCTATAAAATTGGAAGAGAAGACAAGAAAGACAAAGCCACTGGGCCTCAGTGTGCTGCTAGCTTTCAATGCACCCTTTCCTGTCCCCATTCAGAATGTGCTTCACCAGATAAGAAACTATCCAGTGTTCCTTCTAGTATCGATCCTTTGCTCTGTGAAAGCACGAATTGGTTACTCTTCTTCTCTGATGGTAAATCACTAAGGCTTCTGTGAAGGCAGATTTTTCAAACCATTTGTCTGAACAGCCTTGGGGCAGGAAGGAATGCTCCCTGAAGTTGTCGAGGGCAGAGAGGACAGGAGGTAAGAAGGAGCCATTCCAGGAAGTGTGCTCCTGCCAGCTAAGGAAAAAATGGACAACTTGGCATTGCTTCTCCATGTAATCATGTTGTTTGTCCTCATCAGACGGGCTATTAACATTTGAGTCTACGCCAGTCTTTCCTTAGTATCCTACAGAACTCCTAGTCTAAGGCAACCTGTCTATCCACATGCCCTTGTGAGGGATTCCCTTGTGAAAGAAGAGGTTCCACTTGTGAGCTGTCACAGATATAGTATATGCTTTCCCTTTAAGATACCTCCATCTTGCATCAGAGGAGAGAAGGGCCAAGATCTTCCTTCAGGAACGTTCAAGCAACAACAGGAACACATACACTTACGTTCTAAATTTTATTTTAATTTTTAAAGAAATGATATAGTTCAGACTGGCCTTGAATTTATGATCTTTCTGCTTCAACATCTTCTGCACATCCTGCCACAACTGGGTATATATACTTTTACAGGGTTTGACTGTATGTGGACCCTTAACAGCTTAGACTAAGTTGGCTGCTGGATTTCAACCAGAGGACTGAGGGAATGAGACCTGAAGGAGCTAAAAGGCATGGAGATATAACTCCTGAGGTCGTAATGATAAACATTGACAGAACCTCAGTGGCCTCACAGGAACATTGCAGAGAAGTCCCCCTGCATGGGGAGTGGAAGTCAGAATCAGAACAAGAAAACTGCTCTAGCTGGACATTCTGTGCACTGCCTACTACCTTGAGGCAAGGGTTTTTGTAGTTCATGCTGACTGGGCACGAACGGGTTAAGCTACTCAATCTGAACTCCTACAGCCAGCCGAGAAAGGAGAAACATTTGATGTTCTGCCCAGGAAGTCTATCCCAGAGTGAAAAATTCCCTCACAGCAGGGAAGCCTTTTCTCAGGTTGAACTCTGTCTGGAAGCTGCTCTTTTCTTGTCTGAGAGCCAGAAGCAATCTCTCCCACCCTATCCTTATCCAGACCAAGAGTGATAAAGTGAAGCCAACTCCCATCAGGCCTCTCAGATCACAAGAGAGGTGCTGAGAGACACCTCTTGCCTTTTGCACAAGGTAGAAAGCAAACCTCCTTATCAACTGCTGGGGCCACGTATATCTACCTTTACCCCACTGCACAGGGTCTAGGGTTCTCCCCCACTGAAAAGACTTCAAGCCTTCTTACATTAAAGTTCTCTCAAATATCCTCCTTTTTAGCACACTGGCTCAGCAACCGTTGTTCTCATTGTCTCAAGTTACTTGTTTAAGATGAGTGCTCCATTCATTTCTCATAGAAACACTAGGACATATGTTTACTGGGTCGAGCTACAAAATGAGATTGGGGGGATGTTTCCTGAGTTGTTCAGAGTGATGCTACTTACCACACAGAGAGCCATGTGGCATTCACCAAATTCTTTGTGAATTTCTGACCTTTGCTCTAACCTCTGACATGCAAGAGAGCCCCTTTCTTATGCTCTAGTTTTAGAATTTCCACGCACAACACAGAAGTCACTCCAGAGGGAAGAGCCGAAGCTTAGATCAACAACAACAGTAATAAACTCAAACAACCCAATGAAAATGAAAAGAACAAAATGTTTGAATGGATATTTCAACAACAACAACAACAACAACAACAAAAGAAATGTAGATTATGTGAAGTAGCACGTGAAACGATGTTCAATATTATTTTTTTCTTTAAGAAAACATCAATTACAACTACAATAAGGGGAAATGGCTCTGTGGTACAGGGCTTGGTACACAAGCGTGAGGACATAAGTTTGTTGCCTAACACACCCATAAAAAAACCAGGCATAATGGCATGGTTTGCAGCCTACCTTGGAGGATCCTGGGACAGATCCAGGGGCTTCATGGCCTGCCAGCCTAACCCAGTTGAAAACCAAAAGCTTCCCAAGAGGAATCTCACCGAGGTCGCTCTCTGGCTGCTGTCTACCTGTGCTCATATGAGTCAGTGTACCCCTCTCCGCAATATCTTCTCATGCCCACTTGATGGCTAACGTTAGTGAGGACAAGGAACAACTGAAGCTTTCAAACACAGCCAGTGAGAATGTACTAGAACAACTACTTTGGAAAATGATGAGGCAGTTTCTTATAAAGATACTATAACCCGGCCATGACACTTCTAGATATTGGTCCAAATTAACATGCATAACCATAAAAATACATGTACATGTGTTCTCATGGCACCTTGTTTGAACTGCTAGGTGCACTGCTTGCTATGGTTTGACTATGAGATATTCCTCTGAACTCACATGCTGAATGTTTGGAAATATTAGTTGACCTGAGGAGCTCTGCTTGCTTCTGGCTCAAGACAGCTTTGATCTTTTCCTGACTCACCACCAATATCTCTCTGGACGCAGTCTTCAAGGAGGTATGATCATGGGAAGTGGCCAGCATGGAAAGAGAAGTCAGGGGCTGGAACCAGAGCCCTCATAGTTCTGACTCACTGTCTAACCTTGGATTAAACACCAGTGCTTCCTGCATATCCAAGTCTTGGCTTGAAGAAGAAAGCAGCTATCTTTGGTAGTTGTAAAAGTAAATGATAAAGATGAGCTACTATTTTTCTCTTGCTTCCATCCTACAGCCTAGTATCCCTAGTAGAGAAACTATAAAACTCAAAACCAAAACAAAATTCTAAAAAACCCATAGGCTTTAGAATTGGATTCTATTCCATGTCCTGTCTTTACCATTCATTAAAAACCTAACTAAGGCAATTTCCCATCTTACTCATTCACAAATATCTACTGCATTCCTATTATGTGCCAGATAATGCTCTTCCTGCTAACGACACTGAAATAAAGTAAGAAAGACCATTTCTATTCTTATGCTTTCATTCAGTGGTTCTCAAACTTCCTAATGCTGCTACCCTTTAATACAGTTCCTCATGTGGTGATCTCCAACCATAAAATTATTTTCATTACTATTTCACAACTGTAACTTTGCTACTGTTATGAATTGTAATTTAACCATCTGTGTTTTCAGATGATCTTAGGCAACCTCTATGCAAGGATTGTGTGACCCCCAAAGGGCTTGTGAACTACATGTTGAGAAATACTGCTCTAATTTATCTGTTTGTTAAATAAGGATAAGGTAGATGTGTTTTCAGGGGGATTGCTGTACCCCTTTTGTTACTATATAACTATAGGAAGTTTCTAGACCCAATCTAGCCCTTTCTAGCTTTTGAATAAATGACACAAAGACCTATTAAGTTCATTGGCCAAGCTTTAAGAACTAGGCCATTCTTACCATCTAAACTATCTATATTAGGATATAGACATTGGGATATAGGCCCTGTGTTACTTGCAGTTTGAGTCTTGCCCTGGATTGCTGTGCTCCATGTATGTCCTTATGACGAATCTGTTGGCGACCTGCTCATCAGATTCCTTCTGGACACCCTGACTCATGGCCACCTCTTCTCTTCCTTTCTCATGGTCCTACTCCTATCTCTCTGTACCTGGGACTCTTTGCTAGGATCAAAATTCCAGGCTTCCTACCTCCTCTGTCCAGTCATAGGCCGAATCAGCTCTTTATTGACCAATCAGAGGTGATGAAGAAGAAGGTTTACAAAACCCTGAGACAACTGATGCTTCTTAAAAATAACAGAAGTCCAGCTTGTACTCAACACTCTGCTGGTACAGAGAAATCGACGTTTACGTAATACAAAGACAAACTTTCCATAGCGCACAAAAACATCCTTCCAGGATAGTAATAACTTATAGTTTGTATCTACAATAAGTTAATCAAACAATTCATGAAAATTTTCTATGAATAAGGGAAGTTAAGTAAATGTTCACCCTCTTCCCTCTCCTTTCTCAGCATTGTGGATGTTGGAATGGCTTTAGTTTGGGTTTTAGGCATGCACTCTCATCCCGACATCTCTGGTCTTGTTTTCCCCTGCAATAAAGCAGTGATCTGCTTCTATGAATGATGTTCTGTATTTCTCAAAATAATTAATTAATCTTGATATATTATAGAGGGTAGATCTATTAAACTGTGCTTTGATTTTAAAATAAATGTAAAACAGACATCCACCAAGGCAGTACTATACCCAAGTACACTAAATCACAGTGCTTTATAACTTAATTCCTGGCCTTGATGAGGTGGTTATTAGGATCCACACTTTGTATGAGGAAGCTAAACTGTAGAGGAGTGAATTTAGTGCAAGTTGTGAGCCAGATGTTGAGAAATATGGTGCTGGCACCATATTCTAAAAGACTCTACAAGCCATTTTCTAGTCCTCTACTGCTGGGTGTCTGTTTAGAGCTTGTAAGGCCAACTGAATACAGGGAGACTTTTCTGTGCCTTAAGCAGCACTTCACACCAAGTGTGGTTCTTCTGTGCTTTACAAAGGGAAGTTGTGGATTGTAAGTAAGCCTTGCCTCCGCTGCCTCTCCCTGCCTCCATCTCTGAGAATATCTGTCTGTGACGGATGGGAAACCAAACATTATTGTCCATGAATGATTTTTTTCCCAAATTGGACATCTGCTGCTTGTTTTTCTGGAAGTTTGGCAAGTTTTCCAATTCACTGTGGTGGTCAGATCTAGAGGAAATAATTAGGTGGCCATGGCAACTAGCATCCTAAGCATATCACCACGATGCTGAGAAGCAAACATCAATCAGAGAGTCCAAATATCCCCTATGCCCTCCAAGCTCTGGCCGCAGGGTCCTTAGCAGATCTTCCTTTAGGTCTAAAGTTGCCTCGTTATGACATAAATGGTACCCAGAAGGGAGCAATGGAGATGAGAACTCACAGAAACCAAAGAAAGACTAAGGGGAGGAAAGAGAAGAATTCCAAAGAAGCACATGTGTACCCTGAAGCTATGCCTTGGAAAGGTAAAATGGTTCACCTATGATCACACAGGTAGTTGGCAAAGAAACAGATGGACATACTGATCTAGGTGAAGCTCTCTTCCATGCCTGCAACTAAGTTTCCACCAAGACCTTCCCCAAGAACATTCTTCTGGTGGAGGAAGAGGCTGGGTGGGAGGCACTAGTCCTGAGCCTAATGCCCATGATCTTTCCTCAGTTGCCCACCTTGTTTGGAATCTGTCTTTTCTGTTCGTTCCTAAGCTATCCTAGCCCACACTACACCGCTGTTCCTTGCCTTCATTGTACCAAGTACTTGTTCTCTCAGAACAGTTTCTGCTGTGTCCCAGACACTGTCTTGTTGTTGGATCTGAAACCAAATCTCTTTTTTGCATTATTGAAACGATAGTCAGATTCACACGAACTCTGCAATCCCTGGACTATGTTTCTTGGCTCTGAGGCAGATGTTGAACTGGTTGTTACCTTCTGGGTGCGTGGAAAGCACTGTTCTTTATAGGCAGGTTCAGAAAAGTCTCAGTCTTTGAGATTTCCTTTTTCTCTCCCATCCCACACTCCTGCAAAGTGTCTCAAGGCTCATGAGATTATTACCTTTTTCTTGGTGACAGTAATTTGCTCAGTATTTTGTGCTTAGTAGATTCTAAGAACAAAAAGTTTCAACATTCTCCAATACAGGATATCCTTATCTCACTTCTCCCTCTTTCCCTCTTTCTCACTTCTCTCTAGTCTTTCCTTACTTTCTTTTATTACCTATTTGTAGACAGTGTCTCCCTATGTAGCCCAGACTGTTTTAAAACTTAAAATTCTTTGGCATTACCCTCCTCGATATTGCAACTATAGGTACCCTTTAGAATTGGGAAATAACCAGGTGTGTGTGTGTGTGTGTGTGTGTGTGTGTGTGTGTGTGAAAGAAGATGTTAAACTACTCCTGGAGGTGATTCAAGTCTTCCTTCTAGTAAATAAAATCCAATTTGTATTTAAAAATTTGGGTTGTTGAATCTGAGATTTCTTCCCATCCCCCAAGGTTTTGATCTGCTCCTTCATATTTTCTGTGGTTTAAGAGCAGGTGCTTGGTAAGTTTAAAGGCCACATTTAATATCTCCTGGTGAGTAGAATGCTGGGAGAAGGTCAGACAGAGATGACTGTGAAGCCCTTGAAGAAAGTCAACACATTAAAAGATGCCTGTGAGGCAGAGAATCCACTGCCTGAGTCATGCTACCTTTGCCATTACAATATTAAATCATGCTTTGGCCACAATGGATGATGAAGTAATAGGAAGGGCACAGAGCTTGCTTCTGCCACTTAAGCAGTCACTCAGCCTCCACAGGCTTCAGTGTCACTTTCTCTTAAAATGAGCACTGGAACCTGGGTGGCTCTGAGGACCAAAGACTAGGTAGATTAAACAACGGGACATTGACATCTAGAGATGCATGTCTGCATAGAAACAGGCCAATTCACATAATTTCTAAGATTTACTTGGAAGTAACTGGTGATGGTGGCGAACTGATTTTTCATAAGGGAGTTCAAACAATTCAAGTGCTTTTAATATTTTAAAAATTGGTGCTGAAGCAAGTAGATATTCACCTGTGAGTGAATGAGGCTGTAAGGATATTTTTGAAGAGGGGATTGAAAAAACTGAAAGAGCCAGAGGATCAGGAAATTTGCTTTGATATTGTGTCTCCTATATCATGCATCGTCACAGAAATATAAGTAAAACCACAAGGAGATGACACTCCTTAACGTTATCTAACCATAATGTGAAAGACACTAATAAGTGTTGAGGGTGATATGGAGACATTAGAACATTCACACTTTGGTTGTAAAGCATAAAATGGTACAACCTCTATGGAAATTGGTGTGCCAGTTCTTCAATGGTTCAAATAGGGTTACTATATGACTCAACAAATCCTTTTCAAGACACTTCCCCAAGAGGACTGAAAACATACACACTTTTGTACATGAATATTCTTGCGCACAAATGTTTATAGAAGTCTTATTCATAAAACCTCCAAAGTAGAACTAATGCAAATATCTACCAGCCGGAGCGTGGATAAAGACTGTGATTTAGGCAGGCAGGGAGATGCATGCTCACAGTGTCCACACACAGCAAGCTAGAGATTTTCAAGCCAGAGACAAGCCTGGGCTAAATACTGACCCTGGCTTAAACAAGCACAAACAAAGCAGGAAGTTTGTCCATAAAGTGGAATATTGTTTCTAGCAATAAGACAAGTGCTGATGTATGCTACAACATGGATAAGCCTCAGAAATACTGAATGGGAAAAAATCAGGTTTAAAAGACTACATACTGATTGAGAAGATAGGAAACAAAAATCAACTGACTAAGATTTGATCATACTAAGATGGTAATGAGGTGTGTGCTGTCTAGATTTATGTCCACTTGACACAAGCTAGAAGAGGAAACCTCAATTGAAAAAAAAAAAAAAAAAAAAGAAAGACTGTGCTTGAGTTTAATCATGAAATGTTAATTTT
Organism: Montemys delectorum; assembly: GCA_019843815.1. NCBI lineage: Eukaryota > Metazoa > Chordata > Mammalia > Rodentia > Muridae > Montemys > Montemys delectorum. The sequence goes on from JADRCD010203512.1 coordinate 37,032, forward strand.
TCTACGGGGATTCCTCTCATCTGATGCCAGCGTATGTCTTCGTTAGTCTTACCTAATCATGTTATTTCATTTTGTTTCTTGCCAGTGGTTGATTTGAAATGGGCACACAATGAAACTCTTGAAAACAATGAATGAGATGCAATCTCTTAGGAGAAGCCACGTTGAGGGCACAAATGAAAAAGATACAGCCGAAGAGGCAAAGCGTCTTCTTGCCTGCATCCCTGGACCTCTGCACATTTGAGACACAAAATGCCAAGATTGGAATTGCTGAAGCCCTCTTGTGAGTGTGAAGAGAAGGCTGAGAGAATGAGAGATGCTATTGCACTGAAGCTGAAAAGCCAGTGATCTGCTCCGTTAGATCAAACCGAGATCTAAACTTCTCTGAACCTCATACAATATGGTTTTACTTTGAATCCTCACTGTGAGCAGTATTGTTTTAAAGCTCCTTAGACTCTGGCTTCAGAATTAATTAATTTCTAATTACCAGCCCTAACTCTGCCACTTAATAGACTTGTGAACTTCGCACACTTTAGGCCCAGTGTTTCTTGAACTTGTGCATGTAACCTAGAACTTGTGTCAGAGTAACCGAGAGGGCTTGTTAGGCAACGGATTACTGAATACTACCTTAGTGGATCTTATTCAGTAAATTTGAGAGTAAGTTGCAGGGTCCAGAGTCTGCATTTCCAACCAGGAAATGTTGATGCTCACAGGATCAGACTGAGGGGTGGGTGGGGAGGGGTGGGCATGGGCAAAAATGTCCTGTTTCTCTGTCCACAAAATAGACAAGAGAGCTCTTAGGGCTTGAGAAGAGAAAACACACTTTTGGAGGCCCATTGTATCTGATTCTTGGCACAGATACCCGGCTCAGGGACCTCAGCTATTTTGAAGTTCAGGGCTTAGTTCTTTGCCGGAGTTTTCAATGTATAGGCTCACTTTTGCTGTGTTTTGGGCTCTAATGGGACAGCCTTTCACAGACAAAAAGAAGCAAAAGAAACTGCTTATTGGAAGTATTTACTAGGTGTCTGTGGAAGAACAGCATGAGTGTTTTGCTGGTGTTATTGAGAAGCCTCTGAAATGTTGCAAGGTTGGGAAACAGATGAGGGAAATGGCTTTTGCTCATCAGCCCTCCATTAAAGTGGACTGGAGTGTGTTTCCGAATTATCCTTGATTTAAAGAGGTGAGGCCTTAAGCGATGGAGGCAGGATGAAGCCTGGCTGGTTTTAAAAGAGGAGAAGCAATGAAAGATTAGTTATTAAGTAAATGAAGTCCAGGAAGTGATCCAACGTCATGGGAGTGGTTAATCACAGGACACAGGGGCAGGGTAGGATGAGGGAGAGGAGAGGGTGGGGGAGGGAAGGGGGGGATGCATCTAACCTTGTGGAAACAAAGAAAGGCAGAGCCCTTAAACAGCAGCTTTTATGGCTAGGCAAAGGCATGGTAAAGGCAAATCGGAAGGCTGAAAACAAGGATCTTTCACATTCTTCCTAAAGTGCCCAGTCTTACTGTTCGTCTTCATTTGTTTTTGTTCGTTGTTTTTAAATTCTCAACTGTAAAGAAGTGTTTCCATTGCTGTCATTGTCTGCTATAAACATAGACATATGTCAATTCCTTTATATGTAGTAAACACATCACTTAATTTAGTCCTTAAATGAATCTATAGCGCAGTGTTGATATTTATACCTTTCTCAGATGAGGAAACAGGATGGCACTGTGAAGCAGTTAGGTCTGAAGGGAAGGAGTGAGGTTAGACTGTACATAAGTGGTGTATTTACTTACTAAATCATTTGTATCTTTCTGTTTTCATGTTGTTGTCCCCTGAGATTCCAGTGAATTTTAACAACCCAGTTTCACAGTTATGGAATTAGAAACAGAAACACAACATGTGTGAATGTAGCCAGAGGTACAAAGTTGAGAAGTCAGGATTAGGACTTGGCTTCTACCCACCACTACTTACTGCTATGGGATAGTCCCGAGGACTGTCCTTGGAGGTGATTTCTATTAAGAACCTGTTTCTCGTTCCTGACATCCAACAGGAGACAAAAGTGTTTCTGATATCTTTCTCACCTGTTTCTTACAAACCCCTCTTTCCCCCTTCTCTTTTTTCTACCTATCCATTTTTGTTCCTTCCATTTCCAGGGTAAGTTGGACCTCTGACAGTTGCTCCTTCCTGGCACTCCTCTATCCAGGCCTGCTCCAGAGACCATGGGGGCGGG
>JADRCD010203513.1:0-11627 GCA_019843815.1 Montemys delectorum
GGCCCGAGGGCGGAGTTCAGTGGTGGAGTTCCTGCCTGGCAGCATGAAGCCAGGGATTCGAGTCCCAGCACTGAGAGAAAAGAAAAGAAGAAAGAAATGTCCACAGGTCACCTCTGGTTAAGCCATTTTGAAAATGTGGTACCTTTCTGATGGTGGAGGGAGGGAGAGAGCAGTTCTAGACCCTTAGCACAACCGATGATGTGTCAGTGACTACGGGGTCACTGACTAAAAGAGCCTCTTGGTCTCTGCTCTCAGCAGCCTGGAGTGATTTAGAGACTATATTCCTGCAAGGGCTGAAGGGCCCTATAACTGCAGCCTGATAGCCCAGTACAGCTCATAGGACCATTATCTTATGTGCCTGCAACCTCTAGACGCATGTTAGGAAAGCTTAGCTGACAGCCTAACACACACACACACTCTCACAGAGGCGGGGGCTGATGGTTCCTCTCTCTGTATTTTATCTGCTTCCTCTATTGTTGCTTGTTTTACTGAAAATAGCACTGACCTTGACTGGCATTGTTTTCAAAACCTGTATAGTTTTCATTTGCCTGTCCTTGCTCTTGCCTTAAGGCCCTTCTCCCTGAAGTATCAAGAGTCTTCTATGATATGTCTCCACAGTGACGGCAACACAAAGGACTCAGCTGAGAACACTGATTTTTTTTTTTCTAGTAATGTTGAACATGTTAAACATGTGAAGATACAAATTTAGATGTCTGAATTTTGCACAGCCCTAGGACAGGGTGGTATAAAAAATAAACCAAGCACATAGAATAGCATCCCTCCGCCTAGAGCCACATGACTCCAGTCGGGGTATTCAGGCTCGGCCATAAAGGATGTGTAGGAGTTTGCCACGCATGTATGGAAGGCCGCATGGTATGCAAAACAGAGCCAGTTACTGCAACTTGCAGCGGCTCCTGCCTGTGGATCCTGACCCCCTGAGCTGAGCCCAGAGTCCCCTCAGGTTCAGTGACACTTCTCTTTGCCTCAGTCTGTACAAGGCCACAGCCTCTACCCCTCCTGTGATGTCACAGACCTGTGTCCTCCACCCCAGTCTCAGGACCAGTGGCCAAGGTCCAGCACTGGAAGCCATGTGCTACCCTGCCCGCTTCCTGTTCTGAGCGGAAAGGCTCACGATTCCTTTCCGCGCCTGGGGGTAATTCCCAGTCCTGAGCTTTTCCACCCAAAGTTCTCTTCCTTCCCTGCCTGCACCCATCAGTTTCCCCTGGGCCTGGGTGCCTGCCAGTGACTTCTGGGATTTCCCTCTTCTTCTCTAGATGCCAGCCAATGACCTCCAAGATCCCCATGCCCAGTGGTGAGGATTCCCCACCGGCCCCCATGCCTCCCTGGCCTGCCCTTGAACTGCCTCTCTCCCCAGGCATGGTCCACTAGAAACCCTGGGATCCTCTTCTTGGACCACTTTCTTCTAACCTATCCTCCATCCCCGGGCCTTGATCTCTTCTGAGTCCCAGTTTTCCCTTATGGAGAACCCCAAGTGCATACCCCGCCATGCCTTCCTAATTTCCACGGTGTTCCCAGACCAGGTTTGGGGAAGTTCCTCCCCCATGTATGAGTCGTTTCCCCTAAGGAAAGCCGTCTAGTGGTGTGTCCGGGGAGCTGGGGAGACAGCAGCCATCTGTGCCCGGAGGTTATTTTCCTCTGCTTTAGAATGTAATCGCTTCCACCCCAAGTAGTTTTCAATCACTGACAGTCACACGCTTTGCACTGCGTGAGATTAGGAGTAAGGGATGGCTTTACAATCGTGGGCTTCCCTGCTCATTTCCAAAGCTGCCCCACTTCTAAAGCACAAGCCAAGGTTAGACCTGCCCCTGCAGGTGGACGGCTTTTATTAAGAAGGCCTTCCTAGACCTGTGCCATTCGTGGCCCATGTCACAGTACCTCTGTCTCCCCCCGCCCCCCCCAGGCCTCAGTGTAGTTAGTGACTCAGACAAGGCCCTTGACAAAGAACCTGAGGACGTCTGTGCACTGGGCTGTGGCTTTACCCCCTTCACAGGCTCTGCTTAGAGATCATCTCCAAGCTGGAGAGAAATGGAGGCGAGGCAGCACATAGCCCAGGCGAGGGCTGGGTGGCTCCACTCCCTAGTCCGTTTTTTTGGTCTGACTCAGCATTGCACAGCGAGTGTTCTATTTTTTTCTAGCCAAATCCTTTTCAAGTAGACCTATCATTTCTTGGTCTGTGTTTTCATAGGCCCTCAGAAGTTTCTGTCGGGCTACGATGCCCCAGTTTGTCTAGTGTTACAAAGTTGTCTAGTGCCGAACTATAAAAAAAAAAAAAAAAAAAAAAAAAGTCAGACACGGGCATTACCGCCTGCCATGCGGTGCCACGTGGACCCTGTCTCCCACATTCATCTCTTCTCCACAAATCCGTGGAGAAATCCGCCGTGACCCTGATGGTGAGAAGACAGTGGGAACTTAGGAGGCTCACCTAATATTATCAAAAAGATGTGCACTAGGAATTATTGGCCTTTACTGTTCCAATCTCCCTTCAGCCTCAGCTCTGCAAGCCTGCCAGCCACCTTGAGTGCGGTTACCTGGGTCTTCCGACCACCGTGCCATTTATTGCTAGTGTGCACAGGCTGCCCCATCTTGAGTAATTTACATGAGACATTATTTAGTTCTTTTGTTCTATCACCTTTCCTCTACTTCTCCCCCCATTCCCTGCTCTCCTAATACGATAGGCATTTTGGCCTCACAGTCCCATCTTTGTCCCTGCCAAAGTTCTCTGACGATCCACGGCAGTAGATCACGGTTATTCACTGACTGACCCACCCCGGTCGACACAGTTACTCACTGGTATATCACAGTTATGTTTGACTTCTAGCAGCAGATATTGCTTTCTCTGGAATTAATTAATGCCTTTCTTTAAAAGAAAATACATAGATTTGTTTTGACTTATCAAATCTTGATGTTGTACTAATATTATTTTAATATCACCTCACTATTATCAGATGTTCGTTCTCCCTCCCCCCGCACCCCCACCTCCGGCTCACAGTTCCTCACCTCTTGCTAAAGCTTGAGCTCATTTCTTGGAAACTCCCACACAGCTCTGCTCTGTTACTTTCGTTGCAATTGTGTGTGTGTGTGTGTGTGTGTGTGTGTGTGTGTGTGAGAGAGAGAGAGAGAGAGAGAGATCTTTTCTCCCATTCCCCATGGACCCTGTCCCTGACTTGGTATTTCATTCTACTGTAAGGTGTCCCTGCATTACCTCCTAATACAAGGTGCGTGGTGGAGGTGGGGGTGTCCTACTCCATGTTTCGCCACTGCAACAGAATACCACAGATTGGATAAGTTATGAAAACTACAGGTTTACTGAGCTTGTGGTTCTAGAGGGTTGGAAGCCCTAGGTAGTGAGGCCAAGTCTGTTGAGGGACACCTTGCTGCAAGGCAAAATGGGTCAGGTGGTGATGATGGCTTGGGCAGGAGAAGTGATTTGAATAAGAATGGCCGGCACGGTTTAGGCAGGATTAAGATGTGTGGCCCTGAAGGAAGTATGTCACTGGGGGTAGGCTTTGAGGTTTCAAAAACCCTTGTTAGGCCCAGTTCTCTTCCCCGTCTCTCTCTTCCTCTCTCCCCCCCCCCCCCCCCCGTCTCTCTGTCTCTGTCTCTGTCTCTGTCTCTGTCTCTCTCTCTCTCTCTCTCCTTCTCTCTGTCTCTGTGTGTCTGTCTGACTGTTTCTCTCTTACTCTCTCTCGCTCTCTCACTCTCTCTCTGTTTCTGTCTCTCTCTTCCTGTTTCTCTTGCTCTCTCACTCTCACACACTCTTACTCTCTGTGTCTGTATCCATGTGTCTGTCTGTCTGTCTGTCTGTCTGTCTGTTTCTCTCTCACACTCTCTCCCTCTTTCTCCCTCTCACTCTTCTGTCTGCAGATCAGTATCTCTCAGCTATCTCTCCAGTACTGTGCATGCTGCCATGCTCCCCACCATGATAAGAATGGACTACACCTCTAAAACTGTAAACAATCCCCCCCAGTTAAAGGCTTTCTCTTGTAAGAGTTGCCTTGGTCCTGGTGTCTCTTCACAGCAGTAGGACAGTGACTAAGACAGGGAGGAAGCGGGCTGATGCCCCCTGATTTATAGGGAGTCATTTGTCAATCTTGCTTTTACCCACTCTCCAAATGATGGCATTAATCTCTATTCCTGACCTAATAATTTCTCAAAGCCAGCCTCTTGGTGGCAGATACATTTCAGCATGCACCTTGGAAGGGCCGTACGAACCTTGGCAGCAAATGGTTCATGAGTGTTTGAGAAATCTAGTGTCTAGCTGCCTATCTCCATTACTGACCTGGCCTATGTGAATTTCTTCATAATTACATTTCACACACCACCACCTTTTTCTCCTTTCCCTCTCAGTTTATCTTTTTTTTTTTTTTTTTTAAGGACCAGTCAACCCTGCTCGCTCAGTCCCTGTTCGTTCTGGCCCAGAGCACTGTAGCTGTCTTCAGACACACCAGAAGAGGGCATCAGATCTCATTACGGGTGGTTGTGAGCCACCATGTGGTTGCTGGGATTTAACTCGGGACCTTCGGAAGAGCAGTCGGTGCTCTTACCCGCTGAGCCATCTTGCCAGCCCCAGTTTATCATTTCTTGTTTCCTTTCTTTAATGATTTTTTTAAAACTTTTTTCGTTTATTTATTTTATGGGCATTGGTGTTTTGCCTGTATGTCTGTGTGAGGGTGTGGGATCCTGGAACTGGAGTTGCAGACAGTGGTAAGCCACCATGTGGGTGCTGGAAATTGAACCCAGGTCCTCTGGAAGAGCAACCAGTGCTCCTAATCCCTTTGCCAGCCCCTTTAGTGATTTTAATTATGAGCATTTTCCCATCAGATATCCAGACACTTCTTTTCTTTTCTTCTTTTTCTAAAAAAAAACCATTTATTTATTTATTTATTTATTTATTTATTTATTTATTTAATGTATGTGAGTACACTGTCATTCTCTTCAGACACACCAGAAGAGGGCATTGGATCCCTATTACAGATGGTCGTGAGCCACCATGTGCTTGCTGGGAATTGAACTCAGGATCTCTGGCAGAGCCGTCAGTGTTCTTAACCCTTAGCCACCTCTCCAGCCGTCGACATTTCTTTTCTTCGTTCATTATTTTTTTTCCCTCTCTTTGTTTTCTAGCTTCCCCTCCTTTAAAAAAAAATGTACTTTTTATATCCTAACTTCCCCACTGATGTCTTAAAGCTGTTCAAACGAGGAAGGCCGTCTTCAGACGCTTTCCCTCATTCCCTGGGACACCTCCTTCTCTGCTGCTCATGTGCTTCCCTTGGCAGTGTGGTTGGTCTGGGCAGCTGTTATCAGCCTGGAAGCTTTCCTCTGGTGCCAGAGATCATCCTTAAGACTTCTGGCTGTGGCAGAGAAGATAGACTTGAGGTGCCATCTAGTGGGAATCGGCAAGGGTCCTGAGAAGTTGATGGAAGGTGATTGAGCAACCATGGCGTCGTGTTCACTGGGAAACCTTTCTGTAACTGTCACAGATCTCATTTGCTCTTGAGCTTGTTGAGTGTCCCCACTAGGGAACCCTGCACATATCTGTTTGGGGGATGAGAGGGGAAGCAAGCGTGCTGTAGTAGGGAAGTGGAACACCCATCTGGTTGTTGCTATGGGAACAGAACAGCAGGTTACCCTGACTACACTGGTCACAGAATAGCTTGTATTTTAGCCTGCATCTCTCCTGGTTTCCTCTCTGGATTTGAGCCTCTCTGGATTAGAGCCTCAGCTACAGCTCCCCAGTGCAAATGCACTGAAGAATGTCCCCCCTCGAGAAATGGGAAACACTGTAAGACACATGGCCACATGCTGCCCGGGAGAAATTTTGTTTCATAGCTAGACTGCCAGCCTCGTGCTCAGATCTCCTACTGAGACACCTAACCCTGTCACTCCCTGGCCTCTCAGGGACGACAGTAGGTGAGCTGGTGCTCTTCTCAACACTCCAGAAGCCCCCCCGCCCCCCCTCCACCAACGGCACATATGCCTCCAGCTGCTCTTTATCTGCCAGAAACTGATGAAAATCTGTCTGACATAAACATCCTCCTCCAGCTCTCTGTCCCTGTGACTTTGCAGTCTGTTATGAAGTTAGAATTGCGTTCCTGTCATGCTAGTGACTCTTTCAAGGGTGAGGAAGTAGAGGCATGTAGTCAAGTCTTTGGATGTAACTTCAGAGAGCCCCTACTCTCTCTGGATGGGAAGGTTCTAGAGGCAGGTTTGTGTTCATAGATCCTGACTTGATCTCTCACTCACACTTCTCTCATGAAATGTCAGTCAGGCACGGCTGTGAACAAACTATCAAAGTGTTGCTTCAGCATCCATGTCCTAAAGTGGTGACAAAATTTCAGGAACAAAACAAAGCCAACTCAAGATCCCATTCACTGGGGCATCATCAGTGGGACCCTATGCTCTTTGATGAGGCTCCCATATGGTTTGAATCTGAAATGGCCCACATGGTATTCTGTTTTGAACACTGGTCCCAGTTGGTAGCTGCTGTTTGGGGAAGCTATGGGCCCTTGACGTGGTGCCACCAGCTGGTGAAAGTAGTGGCTATTAAAAGCTTATAGCTAGTGCCACTTGTTGGTGGTCCACTATGATGTAAAGCGTCTCTGCTGCACGTTCCTGCCTTCTATGTTAGCTGAAACCCTTTGTCACGGGGATCCCAAATAAGCCTTCCCTTTCTTAATATGTTTCTGTCATATATTTTCATCACAGTGATGTGAACATATTTAAACATGGACTCCAGCTACTGTTTTGAGTCCCTAGAAGACATATTGGTGCCATGTTCAAGGTCTCTTTTAGAATAAAGTTCCTAGGTTAAAAACTGATAAAGAAAGATAACTCTTAAGAATATAGGCTGACAGGCAGCGGTGGCGCACGCCTTTAATCCCAGCACTCTGGAAACAGAGGCAGGCTGATCTCTGAGTTCAAGGCCAGCCTGGTCTAGAGAGAGAATTCCAGGACAGCTAGGGCTATATGGAGAAAACCTGTCTCAAACAAACAATGTGTATGTATGTATGTGTATGCATGTATGTGCGTGTGTGCGTGTGTGCGTGTGTGCGTGTGTGTGTGTGTGTGTGTGTGTGTGTGTGTGTATCCTGAGATCAGATCATGGCTATTCAAAAATACTTTATCAGTTGAGTTTTGTCCTATGCTGGCAGATGTTCCTTTGGGAAAAATGTCTTTGAAATGTCCGAAGGCCATGGTGGAGGCTTCCAGGCGAGAGAGCTGAGGCCCTGGCTGGGTGAACCCCGTCAGTCAGCTAATGTACAGGAGAAGGCAAAATCATCGAAGGGTCTAGACTACAGCTGTTTTCATAGCAGTAGCAACAGCTTCTATAACCAATGTGTCACGACAAATGTAAACAAAAGCCAGCACTGAAATTCCAGCCACACTGTGTCCGAGCCAGTTCAAAATCATATAACCATTTGAGTTTTTCCTTCTCTCCAAATATATTCCATATGAGCCAGGGTGTCAGGGCTGCTGGAGTCTCCTGCATTTACCCAGAAAGGAGTTTGAAAGGAAAATAAAGTCAAATAAAGACACACAAAGGCCAGGTGGGGGAGGAGGGAAAGTTTCCCTGGCCAGGCCTGTCCCCCTGGTGTGGCTGGGAAAACTGTCACTTGACCTAGGAGTCACAGGAGGAATGGTGCTCTTGTCTGGGGTCATATCCCAGTGGGACCTCTGTGTCTGCAGTGACCCACGCCATAGTCAAGCACTGTGACCCAAATTGTAAGAATATGGAATGGTGCCAGTTCGCAAGCAGCCTGCTGCCAGCCCTAGATGAGCTGAGAGCAGAGACTGAGAATTAGCATTTGGGAACCTACATGGTGATCTGACAAGACCACGGTCAGATTTTTTTTTTCTGACAATTTGTTTTCACGGTAGCTCACAAAAGGATTCAGCTGAGGTGATTTTTGTGGGGCATGGGATGGGGGTTAGGGATTCAGAGCTTATTTGATAAACATTGACTTAGTTTCTCCCTTTGGCTCAGGATTCCCCATCCTGTGAGGTAAAGTGCTGTCCACTTGCCCATTCTTCTACCCGTCAGTAAGCCCTACTGAAGAGGACTAGACTACCGAGACACAAGACCCGGCCCACCCTGGTACAATCTGATAGAAAACAAGCTGGAGGAGTCTGGGATTGGCTCTCAGTCAGAAGCAGCTCTGATGGGCTGAGGCTGCCCCATCTTCTTAGAGCCAGGACAGAGTCCTGACACTCCAAGCGGTGATGAAATCTTGTGTTTGTTCAGGGTGATTTCCTGGCTCACCCACACTTCTAGATTTCCACATTATAGCATAGGATATTGTTTGCCTAAGTATAGTAGGGCATGTGAGTTGGTTTCTGGCATCGATCATGGAAGATTAGCTTACTTTTACCAACTCAGAATCAGCCCCAATGGCTATCACCAAAGACCACACGACTCCCAGAGTGTCTATAAGTAGATACTGAGCCGCATGTGTTATTAGCCTTGATCTTAGACCATATTGTTATTAACTTTGCTTTGGTTGAAGGTAGGCCCCATCATATTGTTAAAATAGAGTTTCACAGCCCTTTAGTGCCTGGAGTTCGTCACTTTTAAAAATGTTTTCCCAAAAGAAAATGTTAAATCTCAAATACATTTTTGGCTGAATGGTTGATTTTAATGGTCCAGAGTTTTAAAAAGGAAAAAAAAAAAAAAAAACCAACCCTGTAACTTAATCCCTCATAAAACGTAAATCAGAATTATGACGTTTCTGCTAAACAGATCCTTCTGCTCAGCTAAAATTTCTACCAGCTTTCAACCTTCAAGGAATAGTGGATGGTTGTAAAATGCCGCTCGTGTTGTTTCATCTCAGAACTGAAAATTGTCTCGTGAGCATCTGACCTCTGTTGTGTTTGTGGCTGGGAGGATGGGATGGGGTTTACAGTTCCCATTCATTCTCAGTCAGCCCTTAGCATTGATACAGAGGTACAGTGCCCACATGATGTGAACATGGTGTGATGGTACCATCTCCCACCTTTCAACAGTTTGCTTTTCAAAGGTGATGAGGGTCAGTGGGAAAGTTACTCAGACATCCACACCCACAGGCTGAACTTAATATCTAATGTGACCAGTGCCATCCATGTCTTGTTCAACCTAGGGTTTCATTGGTTTACTGGCAACTTCTGCATGCTCGTGGATTCTGCTTAATACCATCAGAGACAGGAATGTCAGGCCTCGAGAAGGCAGAAACACATCTGGAGAGTTCCTTTAAAAAAAAAAGGTCCAAGTCACTTTCAAATTCACTTAATGATATACTCAGTAGTCCAATGCTTTGGGCACAGAGAGCCAGAATCTCTTCCAATAACACAAACTTCAGTTGTCATATTAATCTGAAGCACAAAACGCTTGCAGAAAAATCAAAGGAGCAAAACAAAACCTACCCAGAATTCACCCCAAAGAAAGAAGCCAATATGCCAACATCAAAGGCTCAATGCTTTTGTTCTAGAAATTGAAAAGTATCCACCCCTGTCCTGGGTTCACACTGCCTCAATAAACAGTGTCTCAGCTGTGTGTCAAAGTTGGTGAGGACTTTTTGTTATCATTATGAATGTGACTCTCCTGACACTGTTTTTTACCACTTTGTGCTGGTTTCCTATTCAGAGAGATTAAGAAGAGCTGATACTAAGACCCCGGACTGTGGCAATGGGAAGGAAGCACAGGCTAGTGAGCTAGCATGAGCTACTTAGGGCCTATTTTGAACTTTTTTTATTTCTTCTGAAATTGGTTTGTTTTGGAAGGTCCTTCTATATTATTTTCCACTTTTTGTTGTTTGTTTGTTTGTTTGTTTTGGTAAATTTTACTTCTTGCTGAAGATGTAGTGATGTTGAGAACCAAGGAGAAGGGATCGCTGGTTTAGTGTAGCAGGTTGTTTCTGAACAGATGAGGCTTTTACAGCTGTGATACCCTGTGAGAAAACACTGCGAATTAAGGTGGAAGTCTGCCATTGTCTGGATATAGCCTTCTGGAGCTCAGTGCTATCTGGAGGACACCATTGTTTAGGGCTTCCCCTTCTCTGACCTTGACTGGGGAGTTCAAAAAGCCCCCACATGCACCTACATGCAGAAAGTCACAAAACCTTAGTTAAATTACAGGTTCAACCTTCTTTTCTCCCAATGAGAACCCATTCAGCTAGCACCTGAGATTCCTGAAATGCTTGTAGCCTAAGCCCTCATCCAGTGACCTCCACCACTCCCAACCTCCCCAAATTATATAAGCCTTGAAAACCCCAAGTAAAGTTGGTCTGCCTCCCTTCAGTTGGTCCCAGTGTTTCTTCTTCAGCGTACCTATTCACAGGTCTTTTGAACACACCCTCATCTGTTGACTCTGTTCCCTTCGCTCTCATGGACCGATGATATCAACCGACAATCCCTGAGGGCAAGGGAGAGCCACAATATCCCATCATTCAAGACGCAAGAACCCCAAAAAGAACACTCACCCAGCAGTGCATGTGGATACGAGGAGGAACCTGGGGACACTGGCTTGTGTGCCCTGGGAGGGGACCCAGGAGTACTAGGAAGTCCCACAGAGTCCTACTTCCCAAAGCTAGCAATCCCTGGGAGAATGGAGCGGGGTCTTGGGAGTGGAGGATCCATCCCAACTCCTTCCCTGTAATTAATTACCTTCTAGGATTTCATGTTTTCATTTAAGGAGGTGTAGATATCCTTTCTGCCCATCCTTTTGCAGTCACCCAGGTTGGGAAACTTAAAATCTTTTGATTATACCTTGAGAGAAAAATGAATGTTCTCAGAAATCTGCTCAAGAACTTTCTGGAAACTCTCCCAGTTCACCATAGAAAACACAGATGCCAGACTGCTGGATGCTAGGCATGTGGCTGTCAACAACTCTTATTTCCTCCAGGCCATCTTCAAGAATTATGATAGAGATTTTTTTTCTTCTCAAATCCATGCATAGCTTTAGTGCTTTTATAACACATGGGCCTGGAGTACATCTTCACATCTTTATGGAGTCCTATTCGGGGAGGGGAGACTCATGGGTAATCAAGTCTACTCAAAGACCCCTCTTGGTTGGCAATATGCAGGTTGTCTGTAGTTAGCATAGGCTATCTCAGAGCAGTATGCAGGTTATCTGTAGTTAGCATAGGCTATCCCAGAGCAGTTTGTGAGTCGTTCAAGCCAATCTCGATTAACTCCTGACAAGGCCAGGGCTAACACACCCTTCATTTGGCCTTGCAGTAGCTGATCCTCTGGGACTCTGGTTCATTTGGCCTTGGCTTTGACAGTCTATTGGGAAACTAAAGGTATCTTTCACAAAGTACTGCTTCTACCTCTGAATTTTCTTCTCCAAGCCTCGCATGTGTAGATCCAGAGGTCAGATGCGGGCTCCACAACCAGCATTCTTAGGTTTTAACCTATAGTTTCTAATTCTTCTTACTTTTTATTTTTAGTTATATTACTCCTTTATCATTCATTTAGCATCTATGTGCACAGGTGTTGGTTATGGTACGTGTGTGGAGGCCAGAGTCAACTCATGAAGTCAGTTCTCTCCCTCCGTTCCATGGATCCCAGGAGATGGGCTTGGGTCGTCATAGATCCCAGGAGATGGGCTTGGGTCGTCATAGATCCCAGGAGCTAGA